>JAGKTI010019536.1:0-16920 GCA_018397915.1 Birgus latro | reverse complement strand
TATAGGGAATTCAGTAAAACCTTCTCTGTACAATACACATTAGCTTTTCTACCAAACTATGAAGATTTAGTAACAGGGATAACTTTATTCTTATATTAAAAATATGGCACTCTCTAATTCCCTGCCCATAGCAAAGGTAGCCAGCTATCAGAAGCAAAAGTTCGTCAACTATTCCCTGCCAACATTGTGGACTGCCTTCCACATTTTTTATTCCACCCACAATGTTACAGTGTGTCCTTCTTTCTGAGACTCTGTTGTTGTGTGTTTCGTATTGCTGTTACAGAAATAAAGCTTATAACACCATCCTTCGCGACAGTTGGACTGGCAATGTCTGCGAAATTTTTATAGTTACATATCTGTAGTTCTGATAACGTATGGAAACGGTACAGTAAAATGGTAAGTTGGTAACTATGGACGAAACAGATGTTACATTGGAGGCGTCCCGGCCGCTACCACCACGTAATAAAAGGGTTGTCATGGTGGGAAGGAGGGAAGAGGGAAGAGAGGGGCAGGATATATACATACCAGGTACTAAGGAAAAGGCAAAAGACAGTGGTAGCAGACAGTGGTATGGTGCAGGTTTGGGGGAGGAATGGATATCTACATGGCAAAGATGGTGAATTAAGTGACTGTGTTAGCTGGCAGTGGTATGGTGTAGATTAAAGGGTAGGATATGGGTACAAGATACAGACGGTGAAACGGAAGATGGTGTTAGTAGAGAATGTTACAGTGCAGATGAGAGGGAGGGTAGGACAGATACAAAGCACTGGTAATGCAACAGAAGACAGTGGTAGCAGACAGTGGTATGATGCAGGTTAGGCTCTTTGACTGCTGTGGTAAGGTGGGAACTTATGAGCATCCAACCGACAAGCTCAGTGATAATCCGTGAGGCTCAGTCTTGCAGCAGAGATTCCTTTGAATGTAATCTCGGTACCAAGAAGCAGGTTTAGAATTAAGGCCTATCGACTACACGTCATTATGGCAGACACGATAAAAAATATATACTGTATATGTTCCAGGTCTAGATTCCACTTGGACGGGATAAAAAAGACCTTGCCCCAAACGTCTCATGGCCGGTCAAAATGCGAACCCAGGCCTTCTTGGCTGTAAACTGATTGTGCTTCCGACTACACCATCCCCAACCCCCAATACCAAGCCGAGCGAGCCACCGAGTCACCCTACCGCCATACTACAGACAACACCTCTCTTCCCCAGCCTTACCTACCCACTCAACCCCAACCCTCTCCTGCCCATCCCATCCCCTGGCCACCTCTCCCCACCCTTCTACCCTCCCTTCCTCTCCCTCTCCTTCCTTCCCTGTCCCTTCTCCCCTATCCCTCCGCCCCAACCGCACATCACATCCTAATAACTTACAACCGATACCATCAAATAAGAGGGAATGAGCACGCCTCCAACTAGCCTTTGAATGTAAGTCGAGATAATTATGTGTTATTATGTACACTCCCAAGCCAGGCGCATATATTTTGTTGAGTATAGTGATGCCTTTTTACTATGCGTTTGAGGGGGAAAAAGACTGCATACGATATAGCAATAATCTCAATCAACGCTTCCCTCAAGGTACGGCGCGAAGCTAAGGAAGATACCGAGTTTATCGGAAACTTTCTCGGGGATAATTTAGCACTCTCAGGGCCCACTCTTCTCTGGTTGTTTATTCCATCTAACGCCAAACGATTTATTAGCGACTTATTCAGCTGAGTCGTCGCATAAGCTAGTGTGCTGTTACATTTAGCGTTAACTGTCTCTTGATCGGAACAACGCAATATTCCAGCCAACGCCAAGCAGTTTTACTCAATTCCGAGTGAGTCAAAGGATTCAAAAACTCTTATACTGGAACCAATAACCCTTACATAGTCATGAACTCTTATTTTACTGTAACTAATGCCATGCTATATATTCAGCTTGTAATAAGTCACAGTAATTTAATGTAGGTATTCTCATCGGCTGTGGAGACTGCCTAACCCCTGTTCCTTACCATGTAAACTGCATACAGCGCGTTATTGCCTTCTGTGTTATTTATGAAATCTATAATGATAATTGGAGAGATATGAGTAACAAACGAGAGTATTTACAGAAGGTATAATGTGCAAGAGGTGATACAGGACCTCCTAAGCTAAATAAAATACCATTCAGAGAGAGCTAAGGAGGATGTTAGTTTCTATCTATTTCTCTTTTGCCACGTCAGTAGAGTTGGGTCCGCTACTCAGTCCCAGCATTTAAGGAGATGTTAACAAATCTTAACCTCCCGTGAGTGGCATTAAGTGAGCAACAAATCCAAACTACCCTCGGATATAAACCCTTACGAGTTTCATCCTGTTGAAATGCCATAACCCACTTGAGGTTATACGGTTACCTTTGAACGTGGCAAATGGTTTCTTGAGTTATAGGAAACTATTTGGTTTGTCACTCAGTGTAGCGCCACCAGGAGACAGCACTACATCAAGTAAGTGGAAGGTGGGCTCCGTCACTTACAACCTAGGATGTTACTAATGAGCAGAACTTATAGCCAGGGTGAGCAGGTGCCACTACCCACGTATTTTCGCGCACGATATATATTAGCAACAGCTGGTCCAGGCTTGTTGCTATATTTCATCACCGGTTTTGCTCGTAACATAAACTTTTAATGGCCTCTTCGAATATTATTGGATAGCCTTATTCGTTTATCTGCTTCTGTAAACATATAAATTACGTTGGCTCTCTCAGTAAACTGCTTCCTGTATCATTTTTGTTTCCGCTGTGTCATATTTATTCTTTTCTTTTTCTTTCTTTACTCTCACAGCCTCGTTTCTTTTCGGCTCTACCTACCATTTTTTCCTTTCTTTCTTTCATTTATTGCCTGGACACTATTGTGGAGATTATACTATATTAGCCAAGCTTCTGTTCTTTTTTCTTTCCTTCAAACATTTTTAAATTTTGTGCCATTCCTTCACATCTTCACCAATTCACTTTATGTTTGACACAATTGTTCCTTAGCCAAATACCCCTAGATATTTTTTTTTTTTTGGGGGGGTGGGGGGAGAGACTTAAGGCTTTCTAAAGGACTCTAAGGGATTAAAACTTAAACCAAACACACATATTTTGAGATCTGTTCCTCTACGCTCATTAAATATCATGGCGATTTGCGTAGAAGTCATGCCCTTTCCATTTGTCAGTGTAATTTATCCGTCTGAAGAATATCCTGCATTCCCTTAGCAATGTTGGCAGTCTTTAATTTTATCTAGTTTTCATACAAAGACAACATCCGTAGAGAATTTATATTTTCCTTCAGCGGAAAACACCGATTTCGTTTGATCTGCATCTTACTACCTTGAATTTCCAAGTACCACATTTAAAAGAGTATGCTATGTAGGAGGACTACTGGGTCTTGGGAACATGCTGTGAAGCCTATGCCCAGAGTCGGATACATTAAAAAAAAAAAAAAACTTTCTTTCCTCTCTTTCTCTCAACACACCACGCCTAAAAAATAAAACTGATAAATAATAAAAAGTCCAGCCCGGTGCAATCACGGTCAGTAATCCCTCAACACATCTGCAGGTTCAGAACTAATGAAGAGTTTTGATTAATGGTCATTAGATTAACAAGATCCCATTAGCCACCGACATAGTTTCAAAAGAGTGCAAAGAGATCCCATTAAGATCTGACACGGTTATATGAGAATTTAAAGTGATCTAATTAGCTTCTGACACAGTGCCTAGTGGTGTAGCAGCAGTAGTAGTTGTAGCCCCAGGTGCATCTGAAACGTGAAACCAGTGGACTGCAGGATGAAGTACCCTTCATTTCTAGTCACCATCCTTCTTTCGGGGGGACTGAGAGGGAGTGGAGGGATGTTTTTATTACTAGACGTGGGAGACAGCCAGTCATATCAGTGCTACCACACGAGAACGTCCCTTTCAAGTACCTAGCAAGAGACTGTATAGAGTTCTTACCAAGGGAAGATTATTCTCTCATAAGGAAGTGATGTTTACTGAGAAGATATAAGAGATTCAGAAGTGGATACCTGAAGAGGAACCAAGTCGGGCTGAAACTGTTGCAGATTCTCAGCACACAACATTTCCATATGTGATTAGATTTTTTTTTCCCTCTTGAACAATTCGCTGCTCTGTGAAATAAAGACACAGAACTCTAGTTTTTGACAGTTGTGAGAAAGTGTAAGACGATTAGTTAAGACGGTTTTATGAGGAAAGAAGAGAGATACAACCCTAGCACAAAGTCGGAAAAGATCTCTTGGGGCTCTTGACGTTTTGTGATGCTTTAAAATCATCTCCTTAGTTTCTTACGTGGTTTTGGAGAGAAGGTAACGAAAGGAGAAAGATCTGACAGGTTGTAAGCATAAACAATAGGCTCTAGTATAGATTCAAAACAACCTAAGGACATGACAAGAAGCCAAGAGAGTGTATAGAAATCTTATTAGACTGTGGCATAGTTTCGAGGGAACCTAATAACATAACACAAATTCGAACAGTGTTGGAAGATATTTCGCTGTAATTATTTCGAAAAGGTGTTAAAAAAATCGGTAGGCTCCAACACAATCAACGAAGACAATAAAGACATTAAGTTCTGACACAGCTTCGAGAGAATATAAACGAACTACTGACTTTCCAGCTCAAAAATTCTCTTGTAACTTCGTAGGTTCCGAATGAATAAAGTGACTCCAGCCCTATTAATCCGCTTGAATACTATTAGTGAGTTAAACATGATATCAGTAGCTATGAAGATGTGAAGCAGGACCAAAGATGTGAAGAGCACATATAATCAAGGGAACAACGTTTCGACCATCCATTGTGTTCATTCTAAGGTTGAAATATAATGTTCTTATAATGTTAGCTAAAGATCCTCTAACTCGAAACTTAATGCCGATGATGGTGTATAAGAGAAATAAAGTTGTAAAGAACTTGGTTCTGTTGCATGCATTCACAGACAGCAAGTCCCCTGTTGGAAGATCGCTACCCAACATTCTAAGAACAAGATATTTTAACGTTGTATCATTCGGACGTGACAAAGTTTCGAGGGACTAAATAAACTGTTGGCATCTAGTGTGCCTACCTTTGTTGGTGTCGGAGGGGGAGTCAGCGAAGAGCGAGGCTGCAGCCAGCGAGGGTAGAGGGGTCAGCACTGCAGCCGCCAACGCCACCACCACTCTGCGGGGGAAAGAAGGCGGTGAAAGGGATGTTACATGACCAGGGTATTTGTTGATCTGTGTGTCTTGATTACGTAAGCAGGATTTGTTTTAATCCATGTTGCATGATTAAGTAAACAGAATTCATGTTAATCTCTATGTTTTTTACATTATCCTGATTTATGTTAATACATCGCTATGTATAGTCTTAAATCTATAGTCAGACGCATACCTCTAGAGTCCATTCAGAATGAATAAAATAAAATAATGATAAATATAAGATTACCTTATTCTTTTGAGATACCAAGGTGCTTTCTCTCTTATTTTCCTCTGCTTTATCAAAGCACCTCATTATAGATCTTCCTAATCTTCCCATCAGTATCCTTTACATTGTTTTTGTAACCTGTCATTCTCAATGTATTCCATATGGAAAACCCACGACAATGCACTCAGGTACACCCCAAAAAATTCTGATGTTCTCTTTTACAGTAAGAAGAAGCATAGTAATTATGCCTACCGCCAACGCCAAGGTCATCAAGACAATCAATCTGTTATAACATTCTTCTGAAACACATTCCTAAACAGCCGATTTTACAGCCAAGTCTTCAGTTACATTGTTGGGTGATGATTGAACAGGATCAAGGGGGGGGGAACTAACTGTCATCAAGGTTGATATGTACAATACAGTACACTACATCGAAAAAGTATCTTTACGCAGGGGACCGATAGTTTCCAAGTGAGCGATACTGTTGTTAGCTGTTTCTACCCAAGACAAGGATTAATGATGGTGTATTTCACATGTACAAAAATCAAACTTTATGAAATGTTAATAGTTATAATAGGTATGCACAAATGAAAAGAAACTGGAGAACGCACACTGATATTGTTCACCCACTGTTAAAGGAAACAAAGACGGGAAAGTGTAAATATGTTTTTTGATTGACTGTGTAAGCAAAGTAACTATCTTCCCACAGGTTGGCAAATACAGTGTATACGAAAAGTTGAACTATGCGAGACACGCGTTGATTTAGATAACATTTCTGTTTTATGCTTTGGCAGTTGTAATAATCTTTAGACAAAACTAAAGACAGTTCCGTCGTTTTTGTAATTAGTGGCTTGCTGTTCTTGATACTAATATGCTTTTGCCAGGCACGTATAATTAAACCCTGCAATTAGCCTGTTTTCCTGCATACAGCCGTATCATTCTGGCATTGGAGACGTGGACCATTTCCTCAGCGATTTGTTTTGCCTGTGACACCTCAATCTCTTCGATATTACTAATGCAAAGTATGTCGATGCTAAACATATATGGTCAAGATACACACGATTGATAACTCTTGTTCCTATGACTCCATATCAGCTGAATAAAATAGCATGGTTTAAGCTGAAACAGAATGCTGGAGTTGTCCTGACCATAAGTGGGTTAATGGTACCGATAATAGCTTTCACGATTGACTTAACATCCAAAACTGAATCTAAGTTCCTGGCGTTAGCAGAAATAAAGTATGTGAGTTGTCCCTACTGTAAGAAAACTAAAGTGTTGTGTGCAAAAGTAAATTGCGAAGAAAGTGGTGACACGGTGTCCTGTGTCATGGAGATACAGTTCTTGGTCAGGGCAATGTCGACGATGAACTACTAACAATTTACCTGCGTCGCTTGTCTGCTGTGAAGAGTCTGGATGAGTCTTGTGATACAGGAAGTAATGATGCTTTCACTTTGGCCTGTTTACGCCCAGGACGTCTTTTGCTTTTCAATTTACCACTTTTTGTCGGGTTTTTTTCAGCTAGGGAACCTCTTTTAGCGAAGGAGTTAATTATGGCCATACAAAACCTTTAGAGTTCGCAAAGTGTGTCTTAAATTGAGTAAAATCGTTAGCTAGTTACAAGAAAAGAATTACATTTTCGTCCTTTAGGTAATGAGAAATTAAAAAAAAAAAAAAAACTATAAAGCCACCGCAAAAACAAAACTCCCAAACTATTCCATTAGGAGACATTATTTCTTACCCGATACCGTTCCTAATGTTTTTTTTTTTCCTCCGGCGTAACCCCACCACCAACTTTTTTTTATTCCCCTTTCCTCCAGCTTTCTCCGCCTCTCCCCTCTTGACCCAGGCCCCCGCCGCCGCCCGGGAGGTAAATCTCCACTCACCCGTATCGTCTTGGCAGATTACACCAAAAAGCTTTTATATTTGACGGAGATGAAGGGCGGTTAGTTCTGCGTGAGTGGTCTTAAGTGGGGCGGCGTGCTGCTAGCCTAACTGCTCCTGCCACCGCTGCTCACTCTACTGTTGCTGCCTACCGTGTTACCACCTTACCACCCTGACAGCATCGTGACAACACAGTAGCACGTGGTCTCCGCTGCTGATACCACTCACACCACCACCGCTGCCTTCCCTGTCATCACCCTGCGTCCATGCCATCACTCTCACAACACTGTAGCGAACACCCTGGATCGGCGTGATGGTATCTTGATTGCTACAGGTGATGCCACTACTCACACGGCCGCTGCCACCTTCTCTGCCATCATCCTGACAACACTATACCGCCAACAACTTAGGGCAACGAGGTGGTTACTGTCACTCATACCAGCAACTCATACCACCACTGTCTCCCCTGCCACCCTGCCATCACTTTAGCACCGTAAGTACTTGCAAGAACATCATTTCACAGTACCCTAGCAAAACCATTCCGTCACAGTACTGCAACGCCACCGCCATGGTAAACTTCAGAGTCGCAATTTCGCATCGTCAAAATGGCCACACAGCATATCAGTCTGTCACACTACCATACCACCTGTACACCCTGGCAACACCATTCAGTCACAGTATCACACCACAACACCCCATTCTGCCACACCACACACCAAAACACCACAATTCCTTAACAACACAACACCAGCACAACGATATTCTGACATTGCACCATACTACCATTCTGTCACCACACCACACCACACCACAGTTTCGTCTCAGTCTCACATCACCACACCTACATTCTGTCACAGTACAACACCACCATTCTGTTACAACACCATAGCACCACAGAGCAGACACAGGGACGGGAACACCACACTGTCACTACAATCAAGCAACTCTACACAAAAACAACATATCACTGCCAGATGAACACAATCAGTCCCACACAAGCTCATTTCACTGAGAGAGAGAGAGAGAGAGAGAGAGAGAGAGAGAGAGAGAGAGAGAGCACCACATTACTGCAACACACAATCAACGTTCTACATAATAACAACTTACAGCCACCATGAAAGACTAGTCAATGCTTATGCACTATCACATTATGTGCTGCCTTAGTACATCGCTGCTACGAGCTTTATCACCGCTCTCAACATTAATTTTAAAGCCACTCTCAACTAAAACACAGTACTGTACACCTGTTTCAAATTCATCATCATAACGCTAATTTCTACTACTAAGGATGTGAGTTGAATCCAGAAACAGGAAAATGAGCATAAAAAATAATATGCCAAACGTGAACCTCGTGAAGTGACCCATACAACGTTTCACTCATCACTCAAGTCTGCTATGCTCCGGCCACATTATATCAGTAAATATCACAGCCATAATACTCTACAGGCCAGCAACATTTCGCCGTCCCCAACAGGCTGAGGATGATTTATAACATAGGCGTCAAATACCTCAACCATTACATGCAACACAAAACACGGGGAAGACTGATAAACAACAAAACAAAGGTTAATTAGAGGGTGAAGAGGCTTACTAACAAATGCCAAAATCAACTCAACCGCTACATAAAGCACAGAGAAGGTGAGAAACGGTGAAACTTAGCGTAAAGAGTGGTGGGGCTGGCCAGCTAATGCCACACTTACCTCAACCACCACAGGCAACACAAAGCACGACACAGAGAAGTTACGATGCACAACACAAACGCACGAGTTGGGGGAGAGGAAGGTTAATAACAGATGCGACAATTAAAGAGAGCAATTCGTTTCCCGTGCCGCTTAAATTAGCAGGGGGCCGCCACCACGTGAAGGCGCGCAATATCCGCCTGCTGAGCAAATATGGAGACAGAAGTGTTGGCCCTCGGGAACCGGTCTAGCACGAGGACCACGGGAACTCACACCAGGATTTCCAGCCACGTAGAGTCGGGGACCAAAGTTCGCCTAATATTTCACCGTCCCCGCTTCTCAATTTCCTCTGGTGGTTATATTACTTGGCTGAGAGAGGCCTGATGTGTTTCTCTGTCCATAGACCGTTCTCTTTGCTATGAAGCGTCAGAGAGGGAATTGACAGAGACGCCCTTCGTCACATATTGCACCCCGTCTACTTCTCACTTTTTTTTTTCCTGGTGGTTAATACATCTAAGCTGAGAGAGATCTGGTGTGTTCATCTGCCCATGGAGATCCCCTTTAGTACTATGTGTCAACGATGAATCTGACAAACATGCACCCCACTTCTCTCTTCAGACCGCCTTCTCTACTTCGCAGTTTACTCTCCTGGACAATATTTCTAAGTGAAAGAGGTTTAGTTTGTTTCTCTACCCTTAAATTACTGTCTGGGAGGGCAACCCTTCCCCTAATACTTCACCTCTTCTATTTCTCAGTTTCTGCTGCTGTTTAGTCTCCTAAGCTGAGAGGTTTGGTATGTTTCTCTGCTCACAGAGAAATGATGCGTCAGGAGGAAAGTGACCGACAGGGATTAACTGTGAAGTAGACGAAACGAAACAGGGCTAACTTTTGTTTACGTTTTAAGTCAGGATTATACGATTCACTTTTAGCAGAATAAAATCGTCTAACGCTGTCTGGAAAAGAATACTGACGTTCTGCGTTCATAAAGGTGTCACTGGTACCGGTATTAACATTCAGGCTTCTATGACTCAATCGCAGAAAAAAAAATCGACTGGCGTTCGAAGGAATAAAATATGAGAGAAAATGTGGTCACGAAAGGATGAATTAAGATTAAAGGTAACAGTATTAACGTTCAGGCTCCTATGACTCACGCTCAGCCGAATGAAAGAGCCTGGCGTTAGACTGAGCTTAACAAGAGAGGTGAGATGCGGCCAACAGACGGTGAAGATCGATATTGGGAAGGTAGAGAACTCTTACGAACCCTGGCGAAAAATGACTAATGGGGGAGCAGAGGTCGAAGAAATGTTTTTGCATTGATCAAAAGGAGATGGTTATCTGAGGCTGTCCGCGGATTAGACGTAACAGGCAGGGAGGGGAGACGGAGCACCGTGTTTAGGAGTTTAAAGTATCGTCTCCTTGTTTCTACATCAAAGCGCTGACACCGGCAAAATGTACAACACACGAAAAACATGATGTTCACTTTCGGTAATATGACGTTACAAAGTTCCATACATTTAGCATATCGTGACTAGAGAACCTACACGTAATGGAGCCAAACCTGGAATCTTCTTCAAGTTCACTGTCAGCCAATAAACTTTGCATATAAAAAGGTTGTATAACGTTATGAAAATTTTCTGAATATGGTACATAAAGCTTGTGTACTAATTTCTACTCTCTGGTCTTTTTCGGCGGCAAAACATGCATTACTTCTGTCGGTCTTGACTTGAGGGAGGTGTGAACTAGAACTGATATTTACTTATAGATGGCATATGACACGCTCGAGTAAGAACCATAAAAAATAAAAGAAGGTAACTCAAGCGTCACATATACTGCCAGTCACCCCATCCCGGCGTCGCTCCCAGGCCTCCACACCAATGACGCAATCTCTAGTCTCGGGGCTACGATACTCCGTTGCAAGGAAGCCGGCCACTCCATCCCCGGAATGGCCCAGCCTATACAGTGTTAACGATCCAGAACGGGAAAACGAGGTCCGAGAACATGTTGCGCTGAGTGGGTGATCGTTCTATTAGTGAGAAGACGGTGGAGGGGTATGACTCAGGGGTGTGACTCAGATTGGCGCACAAAATAAAAGAATCGCCTAACAACAGACGTCTGATATTCTCCTGGTGGTTCGCCTATATTTACAGGGTACTTACTGACGACATTCCAGGATATTAGTTCATAATAATGCCATGGAACCAAATCTACGAAAATAGTTGTATTTCTTCTGTAGCTACTATACAATTAAGCTAAGAAAATATGAGAGAACCTTTGTTCTGAAACCACCCGAGCTATCGATTTCGTCGATGATGTTGTCAACTGCCCACCCTACTCAGGCTGAATTGCACACACACACACACACACACGACCAGACGGGTGTCATGTGTCATCTCCCCAGGGACGTGTCGGACATGTTTGTGGTACATACAGATCGTTCATCTTAACCCATTTAACCCATTTAGCCCATGACGTGTACCTCACTTTATTCTTGTTGGGTGCCTGACAGGGTCGCCTCCACGTGGTTGCATCGATATGGCTGGGTGGTGGAGCTGCCCGTTGTTCAAAAGTTCCTTAACCACTTAACTATCCTTAGACAAGAGAAGAGAGCTGCTGGAGGACGGCAACTTCAGCCTGCAGTCCATCGGGTTCACGTTTCAGATGAACCCGGAAGTACCACCACAACCGCCACCACCACTATTACTACTACTACTGCTACTACTAATGATAATGACAATAATAATAATAATAATAATAACGACAATCCTGCTACCTTTAAACGACTTAATTCACCTTAAGAGAGATCCATCCCAATTATTTAAGGGATTAGTGAGGACTATATCAAGCAGCCCCTAACTTTAATTTAATCGTCTAGAAATGGCAAGAGCAAAATTTTAAAAGTCATCAGAAGGAAAGGGTTTAACTTGGCTTCTTTTTTTTTTTTCTACTATAATTTTCAGTAAGTCAATGGCGAGGTAAGACAAATCGCCTACTTTACGTCCCTCTCACAGCAGTTCTTCGCGACTAGCATCATAATCTACCCTAAGTTAAAGCGTACATTGTAAAGTCAGTCACAAATTTATGGCCGCTACTTTCTGGGTACTATCTGATTAATGTGAATAATGAATAACTGTTACCGTGTACGACAACGTGAATCCACTGGGAACACACATTATATATTGCTTCACTGTCCTATGCGTACTTGCTGAATACAACAGTCATCGCTCAAGTCCAGATCAACCACCTTCGGCTCGAGAGGTTAGGGGTCCTTCATGGCAACAATTCACCTTGATGGAAACAGTCACTGATAATTCCAGAGACGACTAGGTGCCGTCCAAGAAGGATTCCCTGTGCATCTACAGTTTGATCATGGTATCCTTCTTCTCCTCTGAGTCACTGTGTCTTCAGCTCTGACTGAAATCTTAAGTCTGTGAAGCTGCTTTTTTTTTTTTTAATCGGCTGAGGTAAACACAGGGACCCGTCACAATATTCACCAAGTTCAGAGAAAAAACATTCATTTCATTTACGTTAATTATATAATCTTCTATGACCTCTTGTTAAGATCAAAAGCTTATGCATTTTTAAGGGGGTTTCCAGGTGGCTTGAACAATAATAATAAAAATACACAGTGTACACCCCAGGTCCGGGCATACTTCTAGTGATGCTCCTTTCTGTACCTTCGACAGCCAACAGAAAACTATATGCCAAAACCGATGTCATTCCCAAAAGTATAAGCACTATAAATGCCTCTCACATAATACCAAATACCAAACTGTTTCAAAAGAGAAAGTAATATATCAAACGCAAAATAGCAGTGCAAAAAAAAAACAAAAAGCACCACAATAAAACAGCAAAAACGAAAATAACACATATCATACTACACGGACTGAAGGAATGTTAAAGGCTTTAATCCAAGAAGAGAATTGGAAATAGGAATAAACTCTGGAATCCTATATGCAAACAGAATCAAACAATGAATCGTGGTATTTTGCCCCATGTTCCACCCAACCTGCGCGCTACAAAGGAACAGGCAAGTTCTAACAATCTGTAGGCTTTATCTACCATCTGTTTATGTCTACCTATGTTTCTATCCCTCGGTCTGTCTGTTTACCCATCTGTTTCTTTATCTTCTACCTCTCGCAGATCTGGATTTCGTGAAGAGTGGCGTCGCCAAAAAAGACCTTCAAGCATTTTAATTCGTATGCAGTAACGAACCGTCCTTGCACCCTCCATAACACTCTCCCTCTGCAACTCTCTACCACGTTTTCGATCTCCCTGTCCTCCCTTCGACAACAACACTCCCATATGTTCTAATCTTACTGCAAATATATATGCAGGTATATATATACAGTATCTATCTATAGCCCGACACCCTAATCCCGCAAAGGGTGGCCGCAGACAAAACGCCTCCAAGTCGCTCTGTCACCCACCATATATAAAGGAAGCACTGTAGGTGGCATTGGATGCTTTGTGGCACTATCTTATTACCAGTTTATTATCCATATCGTTTTCGTTTTCGTTTTTGAAGGCTCCAACATGCTTCCATGCGTCGGCCTTGGTCACCTAATGGCGGCTCTCCACGCTGCTCGATCCCTGGCATCCTCCCTGTTCAGTCCCATATGCACCATGATATTTGTCTTATGATATTTGTATACCGTATTACCGATACTGTTTGCCGCAGTAACCTAAATGAGGATAAAAGAGTGTATAATGCAAAATACATCAATATAAAAGGGTAATCCGAAATCCAACTACGGCACTTAAAATACAAACCAGAATGAAAAAAAATAAATCTTTGAAATCGTTAAAACTATAACGTCAGTACAAAAATTTTAAAAGTTTTCGGCAGTCTACATTGAAATAAAAAACTTCAGATCCTGCTACCCAATTCCTACAGGGATATGTATAGCTCTAGACTGTTATCTCCAGATCCAACGGTGAAACTGACATTCGGTAAACATCAAGTCTGGGGACTGATTGCTGGTGATGGGTGTTAGTGGTGGTTGTGGCGGCGGTGGTGGTGGTGATGGCTGTGGTAGTTATGGTTGTTGCTGTTGTGGCGGCGGTGGTGGTGGGGGTGGTACTGGTAGTGGTGGTGGTAGTGGTGGTGGTGGTGGTGGTAATGGTAGAGGTAGTGGTGGCGATGGTGGTAGAGATGGTTGTAGTCGTGGTGATGGTGGTGCTACAGGTGGTGGTAGTGATGACGATCATAGTGGTAGTGGTGGCGATGGTGGAGGTAGTGGTCGTGGTGGTTTCGGGTTCGCTGCCACTTACAAACAACTGTGCGGGCTGTTTTGTTTAAGTATTTGATAAACTGTTAAACGAACGAGACACATCATCCTAAATCACCGTATAAAGGCCTGAGAGTACTGAAGCCTTATAGCACTGACTCAAGCCGACACTATGCAACTTATTATTTTATGAACAAATATATAATGTCATATAAGCCAAATAATTCACCTCTCCGAAATAAATGATTAACAAATTGTGCTAGACACAACAAACCTCGCCCGACAGCTATTTAGTGTCAGTACCGTACACATTTAAAGCCTAGGGTACTGGCGCAAACGTTTTCAAGTTACGTCCTCTGAAAATTCGTGATCTTGCATTTGACCTTTCAAGGTCACTCAAGGTTAAAGGTCATGGTGCCAAATAAAAACCCATATGAGACGTCCTATATCCTGATAACAGTAAATATCTCTCTTCAACGAGCTTCGAGTTATAGCCCCCTGAACATCCGCGACCTTGAGTTTGACCTTTCAAGGTCATTTACGGTCAAAGGTCATGGTACCAATTAAAAACCCTCTTGGGACTTCCTGTATGTTGATAACAGTAAACATCTCTCTATCTTCAACCAGTTTCGAGTTACAGCCCCTGAATATCCGTGACCTTGTGTTAGACTTTTCAGGTCACTTAAGGTCAAATGTCTTGGTGCCAAATGAAAGCCCATATTACGAGTTCCTGTATGTTCATGATAGTAAATATCCCTATCTTCAACCGGTTTCAAGTTATGGTCCTCTGAAAATCCGTGACCCTGATTTTGACCTTTCAAGGTCACTTGAGTACCTCCAAAATTTAATCACTTTCTTTAGGGACCAGTGCCCACATATCCTGACGGTTCCATGTAATTTCACTCAGCCGTTTTCCCGTAATATTGCAAACAAACAAACAAACAAACACGACCAAAAACAATACATCGCTGACCCCGTCCGGGCGAGGTAATAAACAAACACAAAAGTATACAAGTATCAGACGTGGGAGTTTCATGGCCCTTGGGTTAATGTCCATGGTGCGGTGCAGTGTGGCAAGATGATTTGGCGTGGTGTGGAACAGGATGATTTGGTATAGTGTGGTGTGGTGTGATGTGGGAATGTGATTGGTGTGGTGTAGTGTGGTGTGGTGTAGGATGGTGATTTGGTATGGTGTGGTGTGAGAAGGCGATTTGGTGTGGTGAGGTGTGGGGTGGTGCGGTATGGGAAGACTTGGTATGGTGTGGTGTGGTTTTGCTAAATACGCTAAAGACTATGGGAGTGAAAGCACCTTGCATCCGAAATTCACTAATGAGAGACGGATGGACAGAGCCCCTTCTAGAGATACTCCCACATCTATAAATGCCTGAGAGTCTTATGTGGGATTCTTCATGATGGGTCGAAGCAGGGTACAAAAAATATACGTTTTCTAAATGAGAGTGCACCGTAATTCTTCTTTCTGATTGATTCTCGACACAGGTATACCAAGACGATCTAAAACGTGTTACATTTCCAAGCATATTGAAAACCGAATTTGATTTTACTGAATATTATAGCGCCGACAGAAATCTATAATCCTTTATATTTGTTATCCCCAGACCATATCATTACGCCTGTAAGTGACCTCTCATTGTCTAGTGGTTAAAACTGGTTTCCACTAACTTTATGACGGTGATGGAAGTCTTAACGATTTCATCCTCACCAATTTCACGCGATTTTTATTCAGATCTGGCTGGCGCATCACTGTCTAAGATTTAATTGATTCAGCCCCAGGAGGTATTCAATATTTACTTCACACTTCCCTCACACGACTCATCTCGTGACCCAGCACTCTCCACTAACGAACAACTTCCCCTTCATTACACGCCAGAGCCACACAGCACAACTAAGCAAATAACACACTCACCACACAAATATAACCAGACCCCCTCTTCAACAACATACCACCTCCAGACATTCTAACACTAGCAAAGAAGAAACACATACAAACTCATTTCACGCGCAGGATAATACACCTCAATCAGAAAGCAATACTACCACAAGCCTCCTCCTCTCCCGATCGAGGTCACATAGCAATGCTTAGATCAGGACATCACACAACTTTCCTCAGTTACCGGCGTAGATTTGATCTGGGTGGAATTGCAGATGGCACGTGCCCTGCTGGTAGAATAGGCCCATAAAACATAACCCACATAATGGAAAACGGTACAGCACATGCCACGCTAAAGTGCAGACACATCAGCGGTGTAGGGAACCAATGGGTCGACCCAGAGACAGCTGCTTACCTTCTGTCGACGGGTTTCCTGAGCCAGACAGACCGGGGATGAGCAGCATCGGCATCAATAACAACAACAATCATAGCAACAACAATATTAACAACAAGAGCTCATCTTACGTGAACACCTTAGTAATGGCTAGACTTATGAAAACTTCAGTACATGTAACCCCCCCATTAGTACAGCCTCTCCTAAGCTGAATAAAGTAGCCCAGAAATAGAATAAAACAGAAAACATCATCATCGCGCTGAACAGGCTACATACTACAGAGAAATATATAAGCGTCTCCTCATACTGTAATCTTTAAAACAATCTTGAAATAAGTGCTTGACACGGCACTTTATCACATAGCAGAACATTATGAGATATTATAACAGCTGCAATGAGCTAACAAAAGTAACCAGTGCAGAGATGCAAATGGCGTGGTGTAGTGTGACTC
>JAGKTI010019535.1:0-16920 GCA_018397915.1 Birgus latro | reverse complement strand
GACATAAAGAGGGGCCTTTGAACAGGCTGTCCCGATCACATCATCGATCGATAAATCATGTGTTTACATTCGGGCTGTTTAAGGGATAATGCTTTGAAAATACTAAGGAATTTCTAAATAAATGTTGGAAAATGAGAGAGAAGAAAATAATGGAGCTCAGCAACCAGAACAGTAACAAAAACAACATAAAGAGGAGCTGTTCAAAAGGCTATCCCGATCGCATCATTGATCGCATTTCCCATCATGAGAATTCCCTTTCAGAACATCAACGATTCTTCATCAGCAGTTTGCTCTTTGGACAGTTCTGCATCATTCATACATTATTATTATGTATAACAGATGTTTATGTAATTGTCCCGGAACCATCTGATGGTGGGATTGTATACAATGCTGCTGCTGCTCTCTACCGAGTTTGGATACGAGTCAGAGATTGCATTCTCCAGTGACCTTGACTGGGTACAAGTGAGACAGAAGTTAGCTTCTTTCACAGCTTCGGCCATTTAGATCGGCATTAAACTTTTTTTAGACTCATTTGGATGGGTTTTGGACTTGGTTGGGAGCAACCCAAGGCTCAAAAATGCATCCCCATATCTACTTTACATGTTAAATCTACCCCGAGATACGATACCCTGCTTAGTGATGGGTTTTTCCTTAACCAATTGCATCGTTAAACCTTGGTATGCCTGTAATTTATAGTGTTATGTAGTGTAAGAAAACTCTGGATATTTTGGTTGTCTCCATAACTTGCTTTTCCAAGAATGTGGTAGATCATTCTAGTATATAGGGAGCTTATATAAGGACGGGGAAGGGACTAGAGGAGTTTTAGTTCAGTTTGAGTTTAGTTCAGTGTCAGTTCACTGTCAGTACTGATTGTAGAGCTCCGGTGCTTGTGAAAACAGCGAAGTGAAGTTGGCAAGCATTAAGTGTAATTACAGTATTTGGTAAGTAAAGACAGCGAACTTGGGAAACCAGTTTTTTTTTTTTTTACAATGCCTGAGCTGATCTCATTGTTGCACATTGAAAGGCTGACCATAGGAAGAATGGCTTACTGAGCATCGTCCTCCCTATACATGTACTGAAATACTGCTGTTGGAGTCTGTGGCAGTGTGGGACGGGAACTTAACAGCAGTTTAGTCAGATTCCAATGGGAGTATGGTACTGTATATATTTTCTACATACTACAGTGGTAGGGCATGTTGATTTTGGAGGTAAAAATTAATATTTGAGAATTTTCTTGATGAGGGGAAACTGAAAACCACTGAAAGTTTTGTTGTAGGACAGCATTTACCATGGTTAGTGATGACTATAATATTTATGGCACAAAAAAAATAATGTCATTCTTCCAAAAAGCAAACATAGTACAGTGCTGTAATGCAAATTTTGGTTTGCAAGTGGTGGCAACCATCATCCACTCACTTGATGTAGTGCTGCCTGCTTCTTCCTTCAATTTATCATTCTTTTACTCTGTCTGCCCTCCTCTCTCGCTATTTCTCCAATTTTTCGTCTCACTTTTTATTACTCTTCTTTCCTTTTCAGGTTGTCTTTACACTGAGTGATAAGCCTAATGGTTTCTTGGAAGCCAGGAAACCATTTACAGCACTGGGTGGTAACCATATAGCCAAATCACACATGTTCCCTACTTGTCAGCATGTGGGTTGGCAGAGGGTTAGTGCCCCTTCCCGTAAAACAACTGACACGTAGACAAATGGCAACCCGTTACGGGATTATGGTGTCTGGCTGTACATAGATACATTTAAGTAAAAACCAGCTGATTGGTACTGAAGTTACAGTGTTTCATTGTTTCATTACAAACATTCTTTAATGTGAGGAAAAACCAGTATCAGCTAACTATATAAATTGCTAAGAGTCTTTTTTTTTTTCTTTTTCTTTTTTTTCCCCCTCAAGGAAACATAGGGTCACCATATTTTGCAGTCTTCTTCTGTTCTTTTCTTTACCTTAGCTCTTCATGGGATTCTTTAAGTATTTTCTTATTGTGTTTTCAAGCTTCAGTGCTTTTTATATCTTTTAAAAGTTTGACAAGGTTTAAAAAGCAGTGTTTATTTATAATCCCTAAAGGTGACGAAGACAGATGGATGCCATCTTGTGGTGCACAAAGACATGCAGATGCCATCTTAGAATGTAATTTTTTAGTTAAATTACACTAATCAGTGGCTGTTTAGTAAAACCCAATCTAAATATTTGTAACTCAACCCAACCTTTTTTATCCTAACTGAACCTAACCTAACCAGTTTTATGCCAACCTAACCAGAATTATACGGTACTAATTTAACCTGTCACTCATGTAATTATATTTTTCTTGTTTATTGATGGATCCTCTTCATACTTGAAATTACACTTCTGTATGCCTTTACAAGTCACTGAATCAGTTCAAAGGTAGGTAAAAAAAATTTGTTGTGGTCCTATGTCACCTTAAGGATTACCATTGTTGGTTCATTATGGCAGTTTCATTAAGTCCTCCTTTGATTCATTTCTGGAGATCAACCACCAGCTTGCTTCTTGGCCTCAGATGAAGACTTCTCATCATAACTAGATACTTTACTTGCAACCTCTGTGTCTTATTTGACACATCATTCTATGGCTTGAGCATGAGCACTTGCATTGTCCCGTTGTAAGCTCACAGGTCAAAGGTAGTTTGTAGATTCCATCAGACCAATCAGTCGGGTCTGAAAGTGAGGATTCTTCTGAGGTAATGGAAGGAGTCTTTCAGGCATGGATAGAAATATCCTCAAGTTGGGTGTCTTCATCACCCTCTCCTTTTAAGTCAGTAATCTTTTGGACACCCTGCTGCCCATCCTCACTCTCATCGGAGCAAGTCACTGCTTGAATTATCCTTTTGCTAAAGGCAGATTATATTGAACATGGTATGAGAGGCATGACAGTATCTACCACAGCCTTTTTCTTATGGTTTTTTCTGCTGCAAGCAGCCGTGGCTCAGTGGGTTAGAGCGCTCTGCTCTGATCGAAGGGTCAAAGAATCGAATCCACCCAAGGGTCATTGGTAGACATCAGGAAGGGCATCCGGTCATAAAATGCTACACGCTCCAATCCAATAGTTCTCTGTTCAGGAGCAACGCCTTAGCCCTTTCGGGATGCCATGCGTAAAACCAATTTTTTTTTTTTTTTTCTGCTGCAGTTGAAACAGAATGTACTGAGGGCCCTGAATCCAAGAGTGTTTCAATTTAATGCTGAATCAGCAAAGATAGTAAATGCCCACTGTGTACTCCACTGTCATCCTTAGATTATTCGCATTGTTTCCTTTGAGGCCATGCATTGATACCCATACCCAGCAAAGTCTGCTCTTGTCAGCCACCTTGAGTGACTTACAGGTCCAGTTTCAAGAAGAGCCAGGTCTGTAGGCAGATAGCCTATTTTGATTGTATAATCTTGTAACCATATGCTTGATCATTGGAGAGATCCTTCAGTACTTCTTTGCACATGTGAACAAGAGGTTCCATTCTTCAGTGTATCTTTGTAAATGAAGGATTGACTTCTATCTCTGTGGCAGAAACAAACATCTTCCCTCTAGTGCCAGTCCACATTTTTGACATGATTTTGCCATCCCCTGCTGTTATCATGTGTTGCAGAGGTAACTCACTGATATGGAGGGCTCAAGCCAGCCAGTTCAGGTTATGACCAAGCTTCATTTCTACCCAGTGCATAGTGACACCCTCCCAGCTAGTGTTGACACTTGTGGAGTCACCACCAGTGGCTTGAAGATTTGTCAGTGCTTCTTTCATGAATTTTACAAGATTGTCTCCAATGATCTCAACATGTTTACTTGTCTTTGAGGGCTTCTCAGGTGTGAAGTGGAAAAAATACTGTCCACGTTACTCACTGCACACAGTGTAATGCTCCTCTTTGACCATGCCTGGAAACTGTCTATCTGATTCCTACTTCTTTGAGCACCATTTTTGTTGTGTCTTGGCAGCCATTAAAAAAAAAGTCATTGATTCCTTCCTTGCAACAGTCATCAGACTTCTGGTTTGGTGTTTTCATAAGTTTCTCTTGTGCTCTCTTTACCTTATTGTCATCAGCTACAAACCTCTTAGCCTCATTAGTCATCAACCCTGCATCCATCAGTACAGCTATAGCACTGGCAACTGTAGGACAAAGGCCAGTGCCAAACCTGATACTTTTCAGGGCAAAATTAGGTATTTGTAAAGTGTTGTGCCCCATTTTTTTACAGGTGGATGTGATTTAGGTTCAAATAGAGACTCATCTGGAACGTCAGTTGGCATATCATCGTATTCATTGTTTCCAGAAAGCTCTAGTGCTTCAGATGTTATCAAGGATTATTGCTCATTCATCTCAGCTTTCTGTTTATCTTCAGCGATTCTTTTCATCTCTTCCTGCTGTTGCTTTCGCCTCTTGACTTACCTGTAATGATGAGGAATGTCTAGAATCCCCATTTGATTAGGTCTGATAAAGCCAGTTTTGTGTCTGTGTCCTTTGATAAAACAACATCTTTTGAAGATATCTTCTTTCTCTTCTTAGGAAACTGACAGTTGATGAGAGTTTTCTCTATGCAGCCATGAGGACAACTGTAATTAAAAGTTGGCAATGATTCTGCATTTGCAGTCAGGTATGTCAAAGAGTTTGTCAAGCTTTGCAGCAAAAGTGTCCTTGATTTCCAGTTTTCTTCTGGCCAGAGGTATGTTTCTGGCCTGCTTCCAACCCTGTTGAATCTTGTTCATTATGGTGACTCCAGAATTCATAACAGGAGGGTAGAACATATCATTTGCTCTTTTCCATTTTTCAGTGATTGCTGGATAATTGTCTTTTGTAAGACTGATTGCTGGTTTGTTTCTCACATCCTCACTGCTTTGTTCTCTTAAAAAAAGTCCATATCTTAGAACATCATGTACTGTAGAGTTGAAAGTTCAGATAGCAGAAGCTCTCTCGCAGTTACCAACATATTGCTCATGTGCATAAAGATTGACTGTCTGGTCCACGTTTTTAAAGCCATGCTGTAGTATAAGAACAGCCTGCTTAACAGTATTGCTACCTGTGAGTATTGACTGAGTAATGTTTAAATTGTGCTTCAACAGGGACTTGTTGTTGACTGTTTTGGCAGGTCAGTACACATATTTAGTACTTGTTAGAAGATTTTTTCAATATATTTTTAAAAATGTGAAGTATACCAGAGAATGAACAAACACTGAAAGAAATGCTTTATGGCATCCAAAAGTGCTGAAATATGTGATTTTGAAAGAGATAGATGTGTAAGAAATTATTTTTTTGAGGAGTATTTGCCAGTAAGAAATTCAGCAATATATCAAGTAAAGGGCAAAAAGTCTTCACATATACCTAAGAATATACAGTAGTCCCTCATTTATCCGGATGTGCAGTATCCAGATGTGTTCATTATCCGGATGCTGGACCTTGGCTCTATTAAACCATTATCCAAATTTCCTTGCAATTATTTGGGCGTAGAAGTCCCCGAGAACTTCGGTGGGCCAGCTGACATGTTCAAACATTCAGTATCATGGCCGCTGGGCTCAGGCCGTGAGCAGGAAGTAGGCTGTAACCCACAACCAGAGCTAAAATATCCATCCGCCCCTGTACTGAATGGTCAAAGTCACGTGCTCGTCCGATCACTCCCAGCGAACCTCCAGCATCTAAGTAATACAACTATAACCCACAAGCAGTCTCAAAAGGTCCATACGCATCCCCACTGAATGTCCAAAGTCACATGGTCACTGGGTTAAGTCTTTCCTAACTATCACTGAGATTGTAACACAGACTGTAAGCCACGAGTACATGTTCAGTGGCAGTGGCTATCCGCCTCTGTACTGAATACCCAAAGTCCCCCAGCCACTGTGAGTTGTGTTTCCGCATGGCCACTTAGTGTCTAACAGACCACAAGCCTCAAGTAAATGTATGGTAAAAGTTCCTGTTCTCATGACAAAAGGGTGAAAATCCTTGCCACAGCCTTGCTTCTCCCCCCCTCCCTTTCCCATCCCTCCTCCATATCTTTTGGCTCCCCCCCCCTCACTCCCTACCCTCCTCTTTGTTGATAATGCTGACTCATGAGTTTTTAAATATTTTGTGATTTATTTAAGTACTATTGGTCATATAAAAAAAAAAATCAGAGTTGACAAGAAAGCTCATGAAATTTTGCATCTAGACATACTGTATGCTTAACTCTTGGAAGGTACTGGCAAAATATTGCACTAAGATGGTGGGAAGTTATATGAAGGCAAGTTTTGCTCCTGAATATTTTATTCTCATTGCATTTCTGTACTTTTACTTATTAGCTTTATGTATTTTTATTAGCTTATAGTTTAAACACCAGTGAAGGTGATGGTATACCATTTATACCAATGTAACTGATTTCCAGTGGCATATTTGGCCATGTGTATGTGTTTTTTTTTTTTTAGCCCTGGGAGCAATCACTCGTCACAGACAACTGATTTTCAAACCGTCTTCAGTTTTTTGTGTGGATTTTTGTTGTTTATGCATTATTTTCTTGATGTTTAGCATTAATATGGATAATCCTCTGTGTGTTTTGATGTCTCAATATTGCAGAATGACCGGAAAACTGTACCAAAATTAGGAGGGGTACTGTACATAGAGTAGTGTATAGATAGGGTGTTTTTTGGTTTTCAGTGTTTATTTTTTATGGTTTTCTTGGTGTTTAGCATTATTTTGGATATTCCTATGTGTGTTTTCACATCAAAATATGGCAGAGTGACCAGAAAACAGTGTCAAAATTAGGAGGAGTACTGTACATACTGTAGTGTATGGGTAGGGTGTTTTTTGGTTTTCAGTGTTTTTTTTTTTCATGGCTTTCTTGGTGTTTAGCATTACTTTGGATATTCCTATGTGTGTTTTGATGTCTAAATATGCCAGAGTGACCAGAAGACACTGCCAGATTAAGCACAGGTACTGTACAAATAGGTTAGGTATTAATTGGAGGTTGGGTATAGGTAGGGTCTGGGTATAGTAGGAGAATAGTGTTCATTATCCAGATGTTACCACTATCCGGACATGCCTTTGGCTCTGTTGTGGCCGGATGAACAAGGGATTACTGTAGTCAATCAACAAAAACTAAATGGGACTGAAATACCTTCCCCCCCCCAAAAAAAAAAAATGCAAGTTTTTAACCCATCGCATCCAACCCATCGCATCCGGCGTATATTCCTGCCCACCCATCTCCCAGCCGGGCATTCCTGAGAAAATTGTCAATTTTTAAACCTTCATATCTCAGCTAATACTTAACAAAAAAATTAAAAACTAAGTCATAAAACAGTACTCACCAATCCTTCGTCTTCAAGCTGATGGCCCCAAATTGTCCGTGGAGGCATGTAGTCATAGAGAATTAGTGGGGACAGGGGGCAATTTTTGTTGTTTTTTTGCCAGTGTCCGTATGCATGGCAGATGTGCGTTGACACAACTAAGGCTTATGCTAGCCCTCCATAATAGTAACACTTCCAGAAGACTGTAATCCACCACAGACACCATTTCTGTGGACATTTTTAAAAAATGTGGCTGGAGTGCTGCTGTGAGTCTGTTAACTAACTAATCATAGCAATGACCTTGAGGCAGACTGCCTCAGGTACAGGCACGTTTGCTTGCTCACCTCACCACTGCTTTACACACACACACACACAGATGTATGTTATGCTTGTATTGTCGCTCGATTCTAGCCCCACTGTGCCACTAGAAGTCTGGGTATTACAACAACTACAAATACTACTACTGCAACTGTTATTACAACAACTACCACTACTACAACAACTACTACTGCTACAGCTACAGCAACTACCAGTACTACAACTACTACTACTGCTAGCACACTACTACAACTTCTACCTCTAATACTACAACTACTACTAGTACTACTACATAAAACCAAAAAATATAAATATATACTGTGAACAAAATAGTTACAGTAATCTCTCTACTTTCCGGACGACCACTGTCCGGTTACACCACTGTTCGGACATCGTAAGCTGATGTTCGAAACCCAAAAAAGCCAAAAAATTGCCAAAAAATAAATAAAAATCCGATGTTTTAAAACCCGTAAGTTTGAATTTGGCGTGCGGCGCCGAACGGCCTTGTTTACATTCACATTCCCACTGTCTCCCCCTCCCGCCACTCCGACAGTTGTCTCTTAACTGCCGTGAATTTTTGTTTAAATAATCATAATTCACAGTGCTAAGGATTAAGTGCAGTTCAACACTGGATTACTGTACATGCTTCAAGAGCATTTTCACCATGTCACAGCTTTAGAGGTGGGGTAAACAGCTACCACGGACATGTAAGCACACTGTCAGCTGCCAAATATTTTCCATAATCACTTCTAAATCCTCATTCTCTGGTTACATTTTATTTACTTCATGCTTTGTGTCCCATATTTGAGTGCACAGGCTGTGAGAGAGGTGATTTTCTCAGTGATTACCATGTCTCTTACATACTTTCACTATCTAGTCAACTGGTGAACATTTTTGCCCTAGTCACCTCTAAATCATAATTTTTCTGGTTACATTTTATTTACTTCATGCTTTGTGTCCCATATTTGAGTGCACAGGCTGTGAAAGAGGTGATTTTCTCAGTGATTACCATGTCTCTTACATACGTTCACTATCTAGTCAACTGGTGAACATTTTTGCCCTACACACCTCTAAATCATAATTTTTTTGGTTACATTTTATTTACTTCATGCATTGTGTCCCATATTTGAGTGCACAGGCTGTGAAAGAGGGGATTTTCTCTGATTACCATGTCTCTTACATACGTTCACTATCTAGTCAACTGGTGAACATTTTTGCCCTACTTACCTCTAAATCATAGTTTTCTCGTAACAGTTTATTTCATGCTTTGTATCCCATATTTAAGTGCACAGGTTATGAAAGAGGTGATTTTCTTAGTGATTGCCATGTCCGATACTTACTTACACTATGCCGTCAACTTGTGAACACCTCTGCCTTACTCTCCTCAAAATCATCATTTTTTGGTTAAAATTCAATTAATTCATGCTTTGTGTCCATTATTTATGTGAATGGGGTCTTAAATAAGTGCTATGCATGTCCGGTAGGGAGGTAGGTAAGTGGTTTTCTGATTTAGGTTAGGTTAAGTTAGGGACAGGAATGAGCAGTGCTGGAGCTTCAGGGCCACTATCTGGACAAGACCACTTTCCGGTCATGCTTTTGGCTGTATTACATCGGATAATGGGAAGATTACTGTATTCACATCATTACATAATTGAAAATATTTTCGACTATAACAGAATTTTTTTCCTGTGATTTAGACTTTTCATCATAATAAAGATGCACACAGGAAAACTTTAATAAAAATAAGTTACTGATTTCATCATGAAACAAACTTTCTGCTTCCATTATTCACATAAACAGACAGAGCTATGGCACGAGGCATTGCATTTCCTCTTCCCTCCTCCCTCCCTCTTCCCTTTCTCCACTCCACTATATTTTCCACTACAACAGAATTCTTTTCCTGTGATTCGTACTTTTTCATCGTAACAAACAAACACACACGAAAACTTTCAATAAAAAATAAGGCACTGATTTCATCATGAAACAAACTTTCTGCTTCCATTATTCATATAGATAGACAGAGTGGTTGCACAAGGCTTGATGCACCACATTTCCTCCTCCCTCCCTCTTCCACCTCCTCCCTTTCTCCACTCCCTACCTCCTCTTCCATCTCCTCATCCTTGCCAATATCCCCCCTCTCCAGGATCGTCAATACCCTTTGAACCATTCTCATCATCGAAAGTAGCAGATGAATGTACAGGGGGAAATGATGGGTGCACAGTGTAGGACTCACGTCCTCCACCCTCCTCATGCGACGCATAAATATCGACACGCATTATGGCAGTCGCTTTCCTGAGAGGAGAGTCACTTTCTCCACTCACAATTTTGCGATAATGTCACCTCGAGTTCTCTCCCTATCGCACTATCACTAAGGCCTTTCCTTTTCTGGCCTTTGGACTTCATTGGTGTTGAAGTCGGTGGCTGCGGTCGCTCAGCCAAGGATCTGGACACCGGGAAAACATTCTGTGTAGGTCTATCCATTATGGAGGTAAGCAGGTAACTGGAGCATGACTCAGATGCATGCAGGAGGGTTGCCAGTGGCTGCGTGTGGTGAAAATAACCCATGGAATATTCAAACAATGTCGCGAAACACTAGATCATGTATACATGTCATCCAGACATCCATGGGTGGTCACTTATACATATCACCCAGACATGATGGGTTAACACCCAACATTTGCATATTAGAAAATTAAAAAATTGACACATCCAATTGTAATGCTGTTTTTATTTTTGCTTTTGTTCAGTTCTCCTATTTCTAGATGCTGCCCAGTACCCACTCTTTTTATCAGTAAGAAACAAGATGATGATGATGAAGAAAATGGTGATAATGATGATATCACTGATGAAAGTGATGATGGTAAAGGTGATAGATAATGATGTTGATGGTATAGACGGTAGTACCGATACCTGTGATGTAGTTAGTAATGTTGATGGTAATAATGATTATAATGTTGTTAAGGATGGTAATACAGGCATACCCCAGTTTAACGATGTAATTGGTCAGGTAAAACCCCATCATTAGGCGGGATATCATATATCGGGGTACTTTTAACATGTAATGTGGAGCATGGGAGGCGGTAGCTCGATCGGTAGAGAGTTGGCTTGCAGTCCCGAGGGACCCAGGTTCGAATCCTCGCTGGTGCAGGGAACAGTCTAAGAATTTGAATTTCATTAAATCAGGCTTTACTGATCTACCAGGAGACCCGCCGACATGTCGTAAAAATGACCCCGCTAATACCAATACACCAGTCCTGTATGAGACAGCCCTAGCATGTATTCAATATGGACGGTGGGTGTTAAGCGCCGAAGTGGTGACATGTAGATTGTAGGAGGATGACTGGGCCTTGATAGCAGGCTGTGAAGCCTATGCCTAGAGTCGGACACATAAAAAAATAAAAAAAAAATACCAGCCTTGGGTTTCCCCCCCAACCAAGTCCACATCCCACCCAAATGAGCCCAAAAATAAGTTTAAAGCCAATCTAAATGGCCTAACAGCCATCAAGGAAGCTATTGTAAGGCAAACACCTGTAAATAACTCACTAAAACCAACAAATAAAATCTGAAAATCATCAAATATCAGTCTGGAAAAAATCATGCTTAGTAAACTGTACCCCAAAATGACAATGTTCACCCCACCTGTGGCTGAAACACATTAATCTAAGTCTAAAAACAGTTTATAAATCAACCTAAATACACAATTTTAGTCTAAAATATCATCAAAATTGGTAAAAAAAAAAATAAAAACCTTTTGTTAAACCGGGGTTTGGCCATAGTTAGGCGGGTATGGTGGAATTTCTACCCCTATCGTTAAGCCGAGGTATCACATCTAGGGGTATCGTATATCGAGGTATTACTGTACTGATGACTGGTGTTGTTAATGATAATGTTGATGCCTCTGTATCTATCTCCATTACAACATCCAGTGCCAGTGTCAAGACCGATGACCTGAAGGACCTGTTAGATGACCTTGGACCTCTTCCTCCACACCTGCCATCTCTCCCTGCTCAATTCACCCCTCCCTCTAGGACTTCCACCTCCAGCAGATGTTCCATGTCATACCTAGGGGGAACCTCCCTCACCCTAGGTCACTCTCAGGGTGCAACACTAAGGTGGGGTGAAACCTGTCTCACTAGATCTCATGCATTGTAGTTGGGACTAAAATTTGTCTTACATTTCTCTTTTGCATCTCACTTCCCTCTGTTGCCTGATGTTGTAAACTGAGAGAGGCTTAGTGTTTTTCTGTGCTCATAGATTACCGGTATTCTTTTTACATAATGTATTAGAGAGGAAAGTGACAAATTTGTCCTAAGTATGAAGTACATGTCGTGCAACAGTAGGCAAACTTTTATCCCTGAATGTACTCTACCTTCACCATGTACTATGAGATGCCATAGTAAATCTTCAGTATAAGTTCCTTTTTTTTTTTTTTTCCTGCTTAGTCTTCATTAGCTGACATATTTCTTATTTTATGTGGTCTATCATCAGGTGATTTTATTCATTTAGTAGGACATGTGTTAGTGGAGGAGTTAATGAAGACAGTGTCTGATAATTCCAAGTCAGCAAATCTCCCCAAAGTTGAATAAAAGCATCAGCTGGCAAGGATATTATTTGGAAAAAAAAAAATCATAATGAAGGAGAATTATAATTCCATTGCTACCCAGATTTGCCATTTCTCTCCCATTTACAATACTTGTTGTGTGGTTAAAATTGTAAGATTTAAGAAGTCCCCTTACCTTAGGGACAGCTGCCTAGATAATTTTCGAAGGTCACTTTCACTGTTACTGTTATCATGACCTCACACCAAACAGAGGGTGCGACCGACTACGGTGTCTGGGCTGTGATCTGAGTGTGGTGACTGTGGATGGGTTTACTTGGACACCACACACTGACTACCTCTTCTTGCGCACACACTACCCTGACCTGACACGACTTCGGGCTCATCTTGATCCCCAGCGTGGCGCCAGGGCATACGCCTGCCAGTGTCAGTGTCGCACAGTCTCAGAGATAACCAGAGTGGATGTGGAGAAAGGTCTGAAATGGGTCTGTGGTGGCCATTAACCACTTCATTCTAGTAAAGTTTTTTTAATTTTACTCATATCTTCAGCCAGTATTACTGTATTTAGCTTATAGTAGATCTTCTGTAGCAAAGGGATGAAGGAAAGCTATATTTGACACCTCAGTTTGGAAAGTCTGTCCTAGTGTGAATAAAATTATCTGGAGTCAGCAAAAATTAACCAGTAAAATGCATAACATCATACTAGGGGTTAGCTGCTTCAGTCCAAGGATATTATTTTTTTACTTTGTCCTTGCCAATACCAAACAGTTTTATGAGGTTTAGGAGAGCCATCTAGTAGTGGGGTGATCACTGAAGGCTGTATAAAACTCCTTCAGTTCAAAAAGTCTCCTCTAAAGCTTAATGAAATCAGAAAATAGCAAGAATAAATTATTATTTACATTCTTGGTTGTTGGGATGACATTATTCTTTAGCCATAATTAAACTCAGTGCCTCAGTATTAGAAGTGATTTGCCATATTTGTTTGCAGATTGTACAGTTAGTCCCCATTTAATGTTGTCACTAAATGTTGTTTTGCTGTTAAAGTGGAGATGCATTAACATCTGTGTAGCACTGCTTATAAACTTGCTTTTGACTGTTATAACGTGAATTTTTTCTTAATCCAATTTTTTTTTCCCCCAGTCCCTCAGTCATTAACCAGAAGCATGTCTCACTTCAAGTTGCTGAATTAAAAGTTGTTTCACATAAAATAGCTTTTTACTTTCACAGATGTTAGATTTAAGTGAGGATTGACTATATAATTACCATATACATATATAGAACTGGGGCATGGCAATCTGGTAGTTAGAACATCCCAGCTGGAGAAATTTCCGTGCACATAGATTTGCTCCATAAGATATGGCTGGATTATATGTATAAAGTGCACTCCCACACAATGCAAACTCACACGGTGCGAATCACCTGCAGTGTGAGGTCAACCCAGAAAATGCTTATTTTTATTGAATGTGAAATCTGCAAATTCAACTTCTCAACATGTGAATCGGCTGTATGATTCCAAGGCAAAAATGGACTTCCCGCCATTACAATTAGTGTCGGGCTGGACAATGCGAGTCAATCATACAAAGGCAGGTGGCTGGCAACATGCCAGATTCAAAATGGCGGGTGGCTGGCCGGCTATCTGCATGCCATCTACCGACTTTCCTGGGTAAACAGACACTTCTCCTCCTTATTGCTGTGAGAACACATATTATACCTTGCATCCTGTTGTCTGTGGAGGTAGGTGGGGGCGCTCACCATGCACTCAATCAGTGTAGTGCTGCTTTGGGTGTCTTGCCCATTCCTTTTTTCCTTCCTTCCTCTTCTCTCTTTCTGTCCTTCATTCTTTCCTCTTCCTTCTGCCTGCAGGTAACTTTGCACTCCCGCCTCTGTCTTTCTTTCCTTTATTTTTTCCTCTTCCTTCAGCCTGTGGGTGACTCTACACTGAGTGACAAGCCAAATGGTTTCCTGTACACCAGGAAGCCATTTATTATGCTGGATGGTAACCGTATGACCAAATTATGGCACCTGGTGGTTTAGTGGGTAATTAAGGAGCTCAAATGGGACTGAGCCTATGTAGGTTTATATCCAAGGGGTGGTTGGGGTTTATTGCTCACATAATGCCACTCAAGGATAAGTGAGGCTGGTCACCCTTATCTTAAATGTCAGGACCAATTTGCCTAGCCCCGAACTCTTACGCTTCTCATGGGGCAACATATGTTGGATGATGGATGGATAGCATCATGGTCTCAGCTGTCGACTTTGAAGGCTTTATGGCACCTCCAGGAGACCTCAGCACTGACAGTGAGAGTGACAACGGTGCACACCACCCCATTGTAGAGTAGATGCCCTGAGCCCCGGATACCCACCCCCTCCCTTCTTAACTTTTTTTTTTTTTTTATGCAAGGAAGAAGGAACCAAAGGCCACAGGCCTGCATACTGTTCCTTCCAAGAAAAAGCAAAAACAATACAAAAGAGAGCCAAATTCAAGATCCGTTCAATTCGAGATGCCTGGACACACTGCGTTTGAAAGACTGGAGATCATAGGAAGTAGGAAATACAGACAGAGGAAGACAGGTCCAGAGTTGACCAGTTGCATAAATGAAGGACTGGGAGTAACGGTTAACTCTTGCATTAGAGAGTTGGACAGAAAAGGAATGAGAGTTTGTTGCTAGACGGGTACTACGTGCCCGTCGTAGAGGTGGAGGGATGCAAGCAGACAGTTCAGAGGAACAGTGACCATTGAAGTAGTGATAGAAGAGAGATAAAGATGCAACAGAGCGGTGAAGAGACAAAGGTTGAAGGGAATCAGTAAGAGGAGGAGAGTTAATGAGACGAAAAGCCTTTGACTCCACCCTATTGAGAAGAGCTGCATGTGGGGAACCTCCCCACACATGAGAGTTGTACTCCATACACGGGCGAATAAAACCCGTGTACAAGGTCAACAACTGTGCAGGGGTAAAGAAAGTTCGGAATCGGCTTAGCACACCTAATCTCTTGGAAGCAGATTTCACAAGAGAGGTTATATGTTCTTTCCAAGACAAATCCCGAGAGAATGAAACCCCAAGCATGTTCAAGGATGATGCAGGACATAACTGTTCATTATTAAACATTAGTGGGTAATCCTGAGGAAGATTTTCTCGGGTTGATAAGTGTAAGAACTGAGTTTTTGATGCATTAAAAATAACAAGATTATTTTTACCCCAATCAGAGATACGAGCCAAGTCAGACATTAGGAGTGCCATAGCCTCATCCCTTTTTTGTTGAAGTAACTGCTGAGATGGATGTTGCAGGAATCGAATGGAAAGGTGAAGGGTGGAATCATCAGCATATGAGTGGATAGGGTTAGATGTACAGCTTAGAAGGTCATTGATGAATAAAAGGAAGAGAGTAGGTGATAGGACAGAGGCCTGAGGAACACCACTGTTGATAGGTGTAGGAGAGGAACGATGGCCATCTACAACAGCAGCTATAGAACGACCAGAAAGGAAGCTAGAGATGAAGGCATAGATAGAAGGATAGAAACCTTAAGAGGGCAGTTTGGAAATTAAAGATTTATGCCAGACTTGATCGAAAGCCTTTGAGATGTCAAGTGCAATGACAAAGCTTTCGCCAAAGTCCCGAAAGGAGGATGACCAGGAGTCTGAAAGGTAGGTGAGAAGATCGCCAGTGGAGCGTCCCTGACNAACCGAATGGAAAGGTGAAGGGTGGAATCATCAGCATATGAGTGGATAGGGTTAGATGTACAGCTTAGAAGGTCATTGATGAATAAAAGGAAGAGAGTTGGTGATAGGACAGAGCCCTGAGGAACACCACTGTTGATAGGTCTAGGAGAAGAACGATGGCCGTCTACAACAGCGGCTATAGAACGACCAGAAAGGAAGCTAGAGATGAAGGCACAGATAGAAGGATAGAAACCGTAGGAGGGCAGTTTGGAAATTAAAGATTTATGCCAGACTCGATCGAAAGCCTTTGAGATGTCAAGTGCAATGGCAAAGCTTTCGCCAAAGTCCCGAAAGGAGGATGACCAGGAGTCTGAAAGGTAGGTGAGAAGATCGCCAGTGGAGCGTCCCTGACAGAACCCATACTGACGATCAGAAAGAAGGTTGTGACAGGAAAGATGCTTTAAAATTTTTCTGTTAAGAACTGATTCGAAAACTTTTGATACACAGGATGTTAAAGCAATTGGACGATAGTTAGAGGGTTGGGAATGGTCACCCTTCTTTGGGACTGGCTGAATGAGAGCAAACTTCCAGCAAGAAGGAAAGGTACAAGTTGAGAGACAAAGGCGAAAGAGTTTACCTAGGCAGGGTGTAAGCACAGAAGCACAGTTTTTGAGGACAACAGGAGGGACTCCATCAGGCCCATATGCCTTGTTAATATTGAGGCCAGTGATGGCAGAAAATACATCAGCTGAAGAAATTTTAATGCCAGTCATGAGGAAGTCTGAGGGGGGAAGTGATGGAGGAACAGCACCGGAATCGTCTAAGGTAGAATTGGAGGAGAAAGTCTGAGCAAAGAGATCTGCTTTATCAGTAGAAGAAATAGCTACAGAGCCATCAGAGTAGAAAAGAGGAGGGAAGGATGATGAGGTAAAGTTGTTAGAAAGGTTTTTGGCAAGGTGCCAAAAGGAGCGAGAAGAATTCGAGTTGGAGAGTTGGGAACATTTAGCACGGATGAAATTATTTTTAGCAGAGCGAAGAACAGACTTAGCACGATTCCGGGCAGAAATATAAAAAAGATGTGATTCAGGGGTGGGTTGGCTCCGGTACCTTTTAAAGGCCCTCTCTCT
>JAGKTI010019533.1:0-16921 GCA_018397915.1 Birgus latro | reverse complement strand
GTTGGTAAACTACTAGTTTAAATGGAATGCCAAGGTGGAGAATGGTTTAACTGAAAAAATGCACATAGGTCCATAGAAAGAATGCATGTTCCCGGAAGGAAAGTGTCAGCCAAAACTACCCTTTCCTTGGGCTACCTACATATGAAAGGTGAAGCGACGTTTGGAGTGAAATATATACCTGTGCAAGTCATAGGGTTGTAATAGATGCATCTGTGAGTGTCGAATCTGTCTGTATCATAGGACTGAATCAACACGGTTCGAGCAAGGAAGGCATGTGAATAAACATACTACAAGCCCCTGCTGTAGATATCAACCTCGACTTGGGTTTTGATACCTAGATTCGGGACTCGTGTAGATCGCGAGACAAACACCCTACCACCGAACCACCGTTGCTCCGACGAATGATTTTTTACCATACACGTCGGCGCCCATTTGCACATGATCCGTGGTCGAGGTCACTGCTTCCGTCCGTATCTGTGGCAGTTTATTTTATCTTCTATTTGCAGATGACAGTAACCTCAGTATCAGACACTCTAATATGAATGTACTGATGGCCCGAAGAAATCAAGAGTTAAAGTTAATAACTGGATTCTGGCAAACAAGCTAACGTTAAACATCAGGAAATCACATTAGTTAATATTTACGAGAAATAAATACAACCCGCTGAGTATTTTACCCTTTAATATTGGTCATTGCCCTCTCAAACAAGAACATGAAACTAGATTTTGGGTGTCATTATAGAGCCATGTGGTATAAGGTTTCATATTCGTAGCAGGTTAACTATAAAGTCCTTAATTCTTATCTGTTATACTCTTGCATACCCACATTAAATATATTGTCATAATGAATGGGGTGCTGCTCTTGTCTCACAAATAAATCCTCTTGACATTGCCCACAAACGGGTTATTCACACTTTGGCCTTCCTCAGAAGACGGGATCACACAAATGGCCCCTTTAAAACACTTAGACTATTAAAACTGAGTGATATAACTTGCTCCATAAACTGCATATTTGTATTTAAATCACTAAATAATTAATATTTGATAATCTCACAAATTATTTTGTTATAAACAACTCAAATTACACTCTTCGTCAGAATACTTTATCAGAGATACCATATACGCGAACCAGACAAGATCAGTTCTCTATTAAATACCAGGGAGTCAAAGTGTGGAATTACCTACCAGCCTCTGTCAGATGTCATCAAAGTTTCAAATTTAAAAAAGATCTTCAGAAATTTCTTTTCACAAAATATCAATGTTAAGTTCTGTACCAGTATCCAGTGTCATTTGTTTCAGATGTACGTGATGGACTGTATACAATGAATATTGTTTCACTGATATAATGCTCATGAAATTACTTTAATTCTGCATATAGGTATTTGCTGTGAATATCAAATGTGTTTGTATATACAGTAAGCAAGTGTAGTTAAAATATATATTACCACATGTGCTAATCTATGTACAATATGTATGTGTATGTGTGAGTACAAGTGTGCGTGTATATATGTGTATGTTTCTGTATACATACTGTACAGTATATAGACGTATATGTGTTACATGTGTATATGGGCAATTAAGCTTTTTCATGTGTGTGGAGTTTAAGTACTTAACTATAACAGTATGTCCTGAAGTTTTATCATAGTTTGGGTAATGTATCCACATGCGGTAGATGTACATAATATATTGCTTATGAATGACTGTATGGATGTATGGATGTATGTTGTACTTGTACTTTAAGTATTATGTACAATACATAGTTCTGTATGTGTGTATTTGTATGTGTTTGTTCAAGTGTACATATGTTATATGTGTGTGTAAAGTAAGTGTATATAGTACAGTTTGTAACTGCAGACATTCTAAAATCCTAAGTTTTAAACTAATAATTGGATTTAGTATTTTTTTTTGTTTTTACCAAATTAGTTTATTTGGCCAAGTTTGTTTTAATGAAGTTTAACTAATAGTCCATTCTGTGATCTTAATATATGCTTAGGCTTATAGAGGTGCCTTTTAACCCGTCACGTCCCGACCGATTTCCTACCTCCAATACCCCCCAGTCCCGAGCAATTTCGGATTTTTTTTTTTTTTCTCAAACCTTTGCTTTTGGTGAGAAACATCGAAAATTCATAGAGAAATCGCCCTCCCGAGCCTATACATGGTGCTACAGGTGATGAGTCAGCCTTACCTTTTGTTCTTTCTCAGGGTATCTGGCCTCAAGAAAACGAACTATGGGAGGGTAAACTAATTCAAGCCACTGAATTACATATTCATTTATTTGGTACGAATTTATCTGTAGTACAAGACTATACTGGTTTTCACACAATTATATAGGCAATAGAAGCATTGTTCAGTCACCAAACACATCTGCATATGGCACCTTGCTTTATGACATTACCACCTCATCACTTCTGTTTGTTTCTTGCTCTTGCTTCTTTATTTCTTTGTCCTCCACCTCAGGAATAATTTTCACCATGAATTTCGTCACTGGAGAGACTGTGGCACGACATGTCTTTACTAGGCAGGTCACTGCTAACAGGTGAATTGCCAAGTGTTGAGGGGAGGGGGGGCAGGGGGGGTCAGGTGGGGCCAGGCAGTATCCCCACTTGACAGCAGATAGAGGAAGGTCTCCTACATATGCGTACCAAAATTCACCCGTGAAACTTGAAAACTGTGCAAATGACTGACCTTGCAATTGCGTAACGTACGGGTACGTCGATGGGTCTAGCTGTGACAAAACGTTGTGACGTACCCATACGTCGACGGGACACCTAAGATTTCAAAAGGATCAACCTTGTTAACTGTGTGAACATAATAATCATCTCAATGTTATGTGCAATACAATATATGGTATAATATTATGGCATAATAAAAATGTTTCAGCCAATTGATCAAAAAATGTATCTACGGCGAGAAGATCCACGTATCACTGAAATCTAAGTTGTGTGAGAACAGAAATATAGGGCATTGCCGCCAATAATTAAACAGACATAGCAACTTCCTTTTCTTGGCTGGTGTAACCCTTCACGGAGTATATTATAATGCCTCAAAGAGAGAGGGAGAGAGAGAGGAGGGGGGGGTCATGAAATCCTTGTTTTTATCGTAAGCATGGCACATACAACTCATTTTTTTCCCCCCGAGGCGAAGATGTACTTGACAGGATGGTGATGACGCTGAATGCAACATGTCCGAGAAACATCGTTGTATCTCGGATATTTACCAGTTTCGATTCACAGTACTTGGCAATTATTATGAAATACAACGATCTTATTCAGACATGTTGCACAGAGCCAATCATCACCAACCTGTCAAGTGCATCTTCGCCTCGATAAAAGAAAACTGAGTGTAGCTATCAATCAGTGAGGGAACTGAAACTGAATGAGGTACAATTTCCACTTTACTCCTACGACATACTCAGAATAATACATTCTGACAGAATACGACATAGTCAGAATAATATAATCTAGAGTTGCTGTACGTCATGTAGCCCCCAACCGCTTCCCTGACCGTCCATGGCAGAGTAATTTCGCAAAACTGAACGCTGTGTCACTCCTCACGGATGCTAACGTATGCGCGGACATACAATATCAGTGGATAGTTTTAGTTCTACTGTGCCGAGAGAGAGAGAGAGAGAGAGAGAGAGAGAGAGAGAGAGAGAGTGAGAGAGTGCTAGTGAGGGTTAGGGTGTAAAATAATTCCGTCCCAACATTATTACCAGAAATATGGAGGACTGCAGGAGTGGGTGAGGGAATCGTAGCCTCGTGGGCTCAGGAGATTCCACACCACCTCACCAGTAATCCTTTCCTTTTCGTCTTTCTCCTTTCATTTTTTGCCAAGTGGTACGCGAAATTTCTCATGGATGCTTTTACTGGAAACTTGGTCAACATTACAGACATTATAATATGCATGAGAAGATTAAAATGTTTTACAGTTGTTTTGTTTTTTATCTGACGGAACTAGGTCAGGCAACTTGACTAGTATCATGGCTGCATGAAATTCGAAGAACCTAAGTTATGTGGTAGGACTGGGTCTCCTTGATTACTAGCCAAATTTCCCTTCTTGTCTGGCTGCACTCGGCCATCAGCTAAGATGAAGAGGATTATGGATCTTTGTCAGGCTACAACGAGTGCGCAACAGGAAAAGTGCTGAAAAAGCACATACTATACACTTTATCTTGGCCTAAAATTGCTATCCTTCCATGTAGGGGAGGCGGTAGCTCGATCGGTAGAGAGTTGGCTTGCAGTCCCGTTGGACCCAGGTTCGAATCCTCGCTGGTCCAGGGAACAGTTTAAGGATTTGAATTTCATTAAATCAGGCTTTACTGATCTACCAGAAGACCCGCCGACATGTAAAAATAACCCCGCTAATACCAATACACCAGTCCTGTATGAGACAGCCCTAGCATGTATTCAATATGGATGGTGGGTGTTAAGCGCCGAAGTGGTGACATGCAGTGGTGTATGGTATGTAGGAGGACGACTGGGCCTTGATAGCAGGCTGTAAAGCCTATGCCCAGAGTCGGACACATAAAAAAAAAAAAATGTAGAATACTGTGCTGTAACAATAGATTAATACGAGAACATGATACTAGTCACAAAAAAGTGCTACTGAATGAGCGTAGCATTGTCTTATTCTGCCAAAGAGTTACGTGAAACTAGTAGCAAAAGGTCAACAGAAAGATAAGATATAAGAACTATAGAAAGAGTCTTAAAGATTAGACAAAACGACCTCGTTTGTGGTGCGAGGAAAAATGGAGAGTACAGTTGAAGATATACATGGGGTGGTCCACATATAACTTTCCTCTTCCACTCTACAGGGTAATTTCCTGTGTGTTGCGGGGACGGTTTGGTCAGCGTTATCAATCCCTATCCAGCGTCACTTAATCATTTCCTACTCCCATTGCCTCACCCTCACCAACAGACCGAGCCGTTCCCGCAACACACAAGATTTCTACAGGTGTGTTTCTAGTGAAGTGCTCTGTACGGACCACCCCGCATATCACTACTGTTCTTGACCAGACATACAAGTATATTATAACATCTTGCAAAATATTCTGAACATTTTGTTGGGTACAGAAGATCGCATAGTTGGCTTTCCAGAGTCATTGCTCACTGTCTCGTTATTTAGCGTCATGAAATGTATCGGTATTCTTGCCCACAACTGTACCCAGATGAGGAGAAGGCAGGAGAGGAATTTCAGATACATGATAATGGTACTAATGGGAATCTGACGGCGATGACGGTGGTATGAGTGATGCTGAGAAACAGCTGAATCCAGACTTAACAAATGTGATGATGGGGATGTGGTGATGATGATGGTGATATTATACCCACCGCCAAGCAACTTGTCTCTTTGCCCCTCCTCCTCATTCAGCACCCAGAGTGGGATGCCATGGACTGGAGGCCACGACCTCAGAAAGGGTGCTAGATTTAAGAGACAAGTTACCCGACAACAAGTTAAGTTATCCTAAGAAGCAGGTGAAACTAGATTGGACAGGTTAATCAGAAGGCAGGGAAATAGGCTTCTCGGGATGATAGTCCGTCATGTAATCACCGGCAACACGAATTTTTATCGACCTGCTTACATACCGGTATCGTGGTGTAGGTGATGGTTATGTTGATAATAAGAGAAATAATAATAAAAAGGAAAAAAATAATATAAACAAACAAACAGCAACAATAGCAACAGCAACAACAACAACAGCAACAAAATAATAATAATAATAATAATGAAGATGATGAGGACAATGATGATGATAAAAATAATAAAGTAATAATAATAATAATAATAAGTTACGCTCACACTGAGAGTGCTTACTTCCGCCAGCGCCCATACAAGTTACATAACCATCTTAATTGAATCATCCCTTCCTTGGCCCACGACCCACATATCCACAAAGTTTCACTGAAATCCATCAATAACTTTTTGAAATATCTTGCGAACAAGCAAACAGAAAACAGTCCTGAACCTGGACTCGACCTCAACTTACCACAGAAATATAAACAAGTCTTTCTTGTCCCATGACCCACATATCCACAAAATTTCACTGAAACCAATGAATAATTAAATAATATTTTTTTAAGACAAAAGTGAATACAAAACCTCCTCCAACTTTTATTTAAAATAAAAAACATCGGAATCACCTAGTCAATTTAAAATTGCTAGAAATTATGCAAAAGCAGTAATATATCTCGGTTAATCAAACTTGCTGCACAACCAAGCTTCCAAACTATCAAATAATCCTAATGACAATAGAATATTCTGGTCAGCTCACGGTTCTTTCAATAATAACTTTAACAAGTCATCACCCATTCCCCCAATAAAACCTTCTGATGGTAACATTATAAATGATACGTGTGGTAAAGCGAACATCCTTGCCAGTGCATTTGCCAGAAAATCTACCTTAGGGGAAGTCAGTCAGAACGTCGCTGTACTAGAACTTGACTCTCCCGAATTGCTCCACTTAAGATACACAAATTCCATCTTAGACAATTTACCAACCAACAAAGATGGCATTCCTCCAAAAGTTTTGAAAAAGCATTTCCTAGAACTTGCTCCTATTCTAGCTAAATTATTCAGATTATGCACACGCACTTCTTCATTCCCTAACTCTTGGAATGGAGCCAATATCCACCCATTTCCGAAGAATGGAGGTTCCTCTGACCTCTCTGATTACAGACCAATAGCTATCACATCTTCTCTTGATGAAGTGCTTGGGATTGTAATTAGTCAGCAAATAGTTAAACATCTTGAATCCAACATCTTAATTAGTGACAGTATGGTTTTCTCAACGAAAGATTCACTACTGGTATACTCAGTCCCCTGACTCACCACCCATCAGTCAACTGACCAACATGGAGAAACTCATGCAGAAGTCCTTGATATTTTCAAAGCATCTGACAGAGTGTGACACCTTTCCCTGCTATCCAAACTTCCTTGCTATGGACTAACATCTATAGTTCCTCTGATTTCCTCAAATCTTAGCGACAGAAAGGTGAGAGTAAAAGTAGATGATGTATATTCTAATTTTCACTCGATTAATACCAGCGTTCCACAAGGGTCAGTTCTGGTTCCATCCCTGTTCCTAATTCATATGAATAATCTCTTATCTGTCCCCTATAATCCCATCCATTCATATCCAGATAAATCAACACTTCACAGTTCATTCACACTTTAATACCCATCCGCAAAGTTTAATATCCATTCATATCCAGATGAATCAACACTTCATCCTTCATTCACACTTTAATACCCATTCGCAAACCTTTAATATCTCTAACTCACGCCTCATTACAGTAATCTCTGTTCATCCAGACTTATCCTTCTAATATTCCTATCTCTAAAAGTACTGAAATTCTCTGTGTTTCACTTAACTATGCCCTCAGGTGTACCTCTCATGTTGGATCACTTATTGTAGAGAGTCCGTAACTTCTTCACTGGCGAGCAGTTAGCTATAATTTACAAGAGTCATGTGCGCACTCAGCTAAGACATTGCTCAGCCTTGTGGAGTGGATGTGGGGAGGTTGCGCTATAACAACTGGACGAAACTCAGAAAAAAGCAATTACAGTTATTAATAACCCTACTATTACAAATGAATTACCTCCCCTACAAGTAAGAAGGAATGTTGCCATCCTTGCATTATTTTACAGATACTATTATTGCAAATGCTCAGACGAAGTTGCATCCATTGTGCCACCTCTCCATGCCTTCCCCCTCGAAACGCGAGCATCTGGTAGCGCTCATGACTGGACTGTCACACTGCCATATTGCAGAGCTTCTGCTCATCAGAATTCTTTTACTCCCCGAACTGCATTTCGTTGGAACCCCTTTCTCCAGAGTGGTTTCCCCTCTAACTTCAACTACGGCTGTTCAAGTCCAACTGTTACAAGATTTTTTATGAATGGAGGGCACCTGTAATTTGGTGAATGGATTTTTTTTTCATTTGTTTTTCCTTCGTATGTTCTGGTATATTGAAAATAATAATAATGATGATGATGATGCTAACGTAGGAATAATAATGTCAACAGCGATGATTAAAAAACTATCAACCACCAATCACTGACTTGTCCCATCAGAAGCGTGGGGGCCCTGGCTATGCTCCTTAGTCCGTCTAATGCAGACCAATCGCCTCTTCTTGCCTGGCATTAAGAGACAAATAAGCTCCACCTACCTTCGGATGTAAACTCTCATAGGTAACTTTAATTTAAGGCACCTTAAGCTATTAAACCACCACGAGTCTACTTGGTTGTATGGCCAACACACAACTTAGAAAACGTTTTCTTTACCTACAAGAAATGTTATGGCCTCTCACTCAGTGTAGAGTTACGTGAAGGTACCTCTGTATCAAGTGACTGGATGGTGAGCACCCCGACTTGACACATTACTATGGTGATGAAACTAGTGATGATGATGATGATAATGAAACTAGTGATGATGATGATAATGATGAAACTAGTGATGATGATGATGATAATGAAACTATTGATGATGATGATGATGGTGATGATGAAGACGATGATAATCATTTGTCATCTTCTTCACCATCATCATTACCATCATCATCATCATCATCAATTTAATAATAATAATCATCATAATCATCATTACCCAATCCTATGCCGCCCCATGAGGAGTGTAGATGCCCGGGGCTAGGCTAGCTGGTCCTGATATTAAAGAGGAGAGTGACCAGCCTCACTCATCCCTGAGTGGCATTACGTGAGCAATAAACCCCAACCAACCCTTGGATATAAACCTACACCGGCTCAATCCGAGTGGAGCGCCATACAGTAATTACTCACTAAACCACTAGGCGTCATAATATGGTTGTATGGTTACCACCCAGCGTAGTAAATGGATTCCTGGTGTACAGGAAACCATTTGGCTTTTCACTCAGTGTAGAGTCACTCATTGGCAGAAGGAAGAGGAATGAATGAAGGAAAGAAAGACAGAAGAGGAAGCAAGGGAGTAAAAGGCAGACACCCAAAGTAGCACTATAATGAGTGAGTGGATGGTGAGTGCCCCCACCCACCACAAAATAATAATAATAATAATAATAATAATAATAACAATAATTACAGTAAACATTTAAGGTGATACTTATCACTCTTGTAATAATTGTGCTCAATAATATGATAATGACCAAACAATTACGAACATCGTGGTACAAACGATGCAAAAGATACTGGGAAGCGACGTGGTTTTAATCAAAGGTGTCATTATCTCTAAATATACCAGCAATTATCTGTAATGACGGGCTGGTTAAGTAATTGGGTCTAATGAACGCTTAATCTTTTACCCAACATTCTCTCTCTCTCTCTCTCTCTCTCTCTCTCTCTCTCTCTCTCTCTCTCTCTCTCTCTCTCTCTCTCTCCTGCGCCAATCACACTGCCTCTTCTCCCTTTTTCGACGTGCCTCATCCATCTTCCATCTGCCTCAACATTTTTCCTTTTCATGCCTTCACTTCATCTCTCTCTCTCTCTCTCTCTCTCTCTCTCTCTCTCTCTCTCTCTCTCTCTCTCTCCAAAATATTAATTAGCAGCAACAGAAAAAAAAAAAACTCTTTTCACGTTCAGATCATTTCCTTCCCTCTTTTTTTTCTTTTTTTCCCATTAATAGAATCCGAAATTAAATTCATTATAATGTTTGGAAAACTTGGTCCTCCACTTCCCCATGAAAGGAATTTAATGAGTAAGGAATCAATCACCTCTTAATTGGTCTGGAATTAGCTCCTTCAGAACGAGGACGTCTCTACCGCTTTATTTTCTTTCCTGGCATTATTTTTTTTTTTCCCCAATCGAGAGAGATCTGTCGGACTGAAGGGGTTAGATAAAGCTGTAAACAATACAATATAAAAAAGGTTAATGTTTTAGTCTATCATCCAGCTTCCAATGTATTAGTGGAGACAGACTAAGAAAGAACTGGATGTAATACGTCACATTCTCAATGAGAATTATGCAAACTGGGATGATTGGATCCCCGGAGCTGAAGCCTCAATTAACTGTACAATTAACAAGTCTATTGAAGACACACCTCATTTGATTATTCACGAGACAGATAAACGTACCCCATACGAGATACTGGAAGCCGAGCAAATGCACATATACAATTATGAAGAATATCCTACACCTTTTTTACGTGAATTCCATGAGATACATACAAAGTTAAAGAAACACTTAACGATGTCCAAGGAAGAAGTGACGGAATCATCTGATAAGAAGGCCAAGGAATCAAATATCAACATAGGTGACATTGTCTATGGCATCATTCACACTACAGACAATAAACTGTTGTCGAAATTTGAAGGTCCATACAGAGTAATTAAGAGAAGAGCCAATAAGGTAGTAACTAAGTCACTATCGAGTGACGAAGAGAAACAAATTCATATTGATCATTTAAAAAAACGTCTCACGATATCTAGCCTCCATTTTTAAAACATAGGATACAATCGAAAAACTTAGTGCAGATGCTGGAAATAATCCCAATGAAATTAATACTTACCTTTACGATCGCATACCAAACATAGGTGTAACTAATACAACAATTACCATAACAAGGCATTCTTACCAAGGAATCGATTTAGACTCTTTTTATAGGTAATGCACTGAACAATTTAGAGCAGAGTCATTTTTCTTGAAGAGCAAGATTAAAGTCATTATAACTGTAAGGTTCATCATCAATGTCATCATCCCTTGCATGACTTGCTAACATCTTCTCATATGCTCATCCAACACAAGAAGTGTGTGAAATACATTAAATTAGCGGACTGGATGCTAGAACAGATTAAGATCATTATGCTTACCTACGAAAAACAAAGAAATGAACTCAAGAAATTGTGGAGAAAGTAAATGCTCTGGAAGGAAATACTACACTTTTCCACCACCTCTCGGTGTTCACGGAACATACTGACATAATAATACTTCAGTTAGAATGCTAGAGCCCATTATCAAGCTTTCATGAAAGGCACTGCTAATGCTGGTAAAGGTAACAACACCATTAATTTACTTCCAATTCACAATCTACATCAAATAATCAGCCAAGGTGTAGATAAGCATAGTTTGAAGCCTTTGTCTGAGGAGAGGAATCTGATGTTATATTATCCATACTTAGAAGCAACACTTTACACCAATATCAATAGTAGTTCATGTCCCATTCATACCAGATTATTTCTTTCACGGTCCATCAAATAAATCCTTTCCCTTCTAAAAAAAAAGATGACTCATTAGTTACCATCAACACCAACACAGAAGTCATCATGGTCTCCAGTAAACCGAACACTGTCACCTTCGCTAGTGAAATAACAATTGAACATAAATGTCGCATATCATTGCATGCATTTAGCCTTTGTTCTGCGTAGATCTTCATGTTTCATCCAGCTGAGACACTCCCTTGTGAAATGGCTATCATAATAAATCACACCCAGCATCACAACTTCACATTTGCTCCAGATAAACTCGTCCATCGTCAACGCACTGGAAACTGACAGTCCTTCTATATAACTCAAAATACATCAGTTTTCGTAATATGCCCAGACACACCTCCAACCAGTACATCAGTATCTGGTTTATAAATGTCACCGGATTGCTGTTCAGTACTAACCCCTTCACTGTCTACAGTACCTAATAGAAACCACTGTGCTGTTCAGAACTACACAGAATGTTCTTCCAACCGTTACCCACGATGAATTTAAATATGAGTACACATATTCAGTTAACGTCACCTAAGTATGAAACCATGCAACTGATCAATCAAACAGTGCAACAGTGGGAGGAATATAGTAGGATTATGTTCAGTCCATATTATGTTTATAGCCCAACACCAGTCATCCTGATAATTTTCTCCATCATATTTGCTATATTAATATTGGCTATGCGCACAATGCAAGCTACGATTGAAAACTTGGAAACAATAGCCAAAAGCTATACGTTACAAGTGAGACCAACTGTGTAAATATTGCAAATATTGTATATTTTACATAAAATAACAAAAATATGGGGTTAAAGTATAGTATTATTTTCAATATAAACTGTGTAACAGAATGAAGCCCGTATACATGTACCAATTTCATAATACTGTAAGTTACCATATTACTATGTCTCATATAAATAGATAGCAAGTACATTCTTGATACGATTGACTACTGTAGACCTGCCATTGTATTGCTATTGTATATCTATCTATCTATCTATCTATCTATTTATATTTATATCATACTGTTACTACATTCAACTTATCCAATATTATGATGAATACCATGTATTTACATTAGTATTTAACTTAATTGTTTAACGAGTAGATAATTAACCTTGTAACATATTCCTGTACACTGTGTGAATTGTAATACAAAGACAGGTCGAAGGTACGACAGATTGGCGTGACCGAGTGATATACAGGCATTAATAGCACAATATGTAATAGTTATAGGCATTATATAATCATAGAACAATATGTAACACTAGCAAAATATGTAATAGGCAAGTAGGTATGTTTGGTGCTTAGGAAGACATATACATCCCCCGGCCTAGATGACCAAGAATGTATGATGTCAACACACGATGTAACTCAGGGAAGCCAATTAGCTCACGTGTCGGAAGCGTGCTAGAAGCTACACACACACACACACATACGCACATATGTCAGGTAACCAGAAACCAGGCAGTAATATAATCAGGTGTAGGGGGCAGAAAGAGTCAGAAGAAATAGAACAGCAGTAGAAGACAGAAGGAGATTGGAGGAATTATAGGTAGTAGAGTGAAGAGATTAGCTATCAGTGTGACTCAGTGGGTCACGTCACTCTGTTTGCTGCAGGAGTAGGCAGTGAACAATACAACTGAACAATATAACTGAACAATATAACTGAACAATATAACTGTCACAATGTAACTGTGTCACAATAAAACCCCTTAACCTCAGAGTGCCCCTACCACACCCTCATTTATGATACAATCTCAACGCCATCCAACGCCACATGGCTATATATTAGTAACAGCCCGCATTATAGGTGATACAGGTGCCTTGCCAATCTACGGACTCTTAAGCTACGACTGTTATCTGCATTTGGCAGCTGGAGAAATCTACCATCCTCGACAATATCCACTTATCGACACTGGTGGCACCTACCTACCTAGATACATACCCATTCACCTGCCTATTGACAAAGCCCTGATTATCCCATTAAATTAAAAAAGTGTTTCCTAACTCTGCTTATCTGTTTATGTTTATCTAAGTATCTATTTATGTATTTATCTATCCGTCTATCTGTCTCTTACTCTCTCCATCTGTCTATCTATTTCTCCATCTATCTATCTCTATATGACTCACCCGACAGATGTGGTTCGGGTGTGTGAGAGGGACATCTGTCGGACGGGGGGTCGTGGCGGGCGTAGACAGGGACACAGCGCCGCGTAGAAGCTCTCACGGAAATTCTTGGACAGGAACCCGTACACGATGGGGTTGATGCAGCTGCAGGGGGAGAAGGAGAGATAAGGAGGCTAAATAGAGTTAAAAATGAGTTAGAGCTAAATACAGGGAGTTTGTGTGGCCTAGAGAGAGTTATAAAAGCATGATCTCTCTAAGGAGTGTTTGAGTGGTTTAAATAGAGATGAAAAAGAGAATTATTTTAGGAGATTTAAGAGTTAGACTTACGTAAGGAAAATCAGAGTGGTTTCACTGGTGTTGAAAAAAAATTAGAACTGTGTAAAGAGAGTTGAGTGTCTAAAAAGAATCGAAGAAGAGTTAATGCTGTGTAAGGAGAGTTAGAGTGGATGAAATAGAGCTAAATATGAGTTAAAGCCGTGGAAGGAGATTTAGAGCAAACTCATGCATCGCGAGAACTTTTTTTTTTTCGTCTCCAAGCAGCTTTATTCAGTTAAGAACACCCTCTGGTAGTGAAAGGGTTGTTGTTTAATTGTTGCCATTACCAGACTTTTGTGATTGGCTTAGGAGTTCCCCATGGTGGTGAAGGTATGTTAATGAATGACGCATCTAAATCTTGCAATTGGCAGGCTTTCCTAAACTAAACAAAATCATCCAGAAGCAGCAACAGTAAAGTAAGTGTCATGGGAATAAAGTGATTAAGTGTAATACTGGCAACAGCAGTTCTGTATCTCTCCTGCTTTTAATTACCTGGACTCTGAAATATTAGGTTTGTGTATCAGAGACAAACAAAACTGATTCCACTGATCCTTGCCAAATGCTGCTGTCACTGTCGGCTGCTATGGATTCACGCGTGGAGGGAAAAACAGGAGAGGCGACAAAACTTCCGCTGCCGCCTGTACCTCTGATTACATTCTGTTGTATTGCTCTTTGCACAGATATTTTTTTTTTTACTTATTTTGCTTTTGTGTGTTTTTCCTGGATTTTTAGACACCACTGTGGTCATTACTGTACCGTGAGACTTGTGAACGATCTTATAAATGTCTGTACTCTACTCACCATAACTAAGGCCAGATTTACATCCGTTTGCAGCCCATTTCAAGAAGGTCAGTGGCAGAATAAGACAATACTACGGTTCTACATTCTTTCTATATCCCTTCTTCATGGCTGTCATCATTTTTATTGTTAATCAATCGCTAAAACTCAATACTCAAATGAGGGCAGGGCAATTTTTAAAAAAAGTTATAGTAAAATAAGCAAAGCATCGTGTTCAAATAGCTAACATAAAACAGTGCTATTGAACATAAGCAGCATTATCTGTATCGCAGTTAACAAATTACATTTGTTCTTAATCCTGGCATGCAATTATCCACCTGTCTGACTCACCTGATATGCATCAAATTACTGTGTTCAAAAGGCATTTTTGTACAAAGTTGCTTAAAGCTGAACACACACACATTCTCTCTCTCTCTCTCTCTCTCTCTCTCTCTCTCTCTCTCTCTCTCTCACCCACCTGTTAACATAGGCGAGGAAGTGAACCGCATTGCTGAGGTGTTTGGTGAATGGTGAAATGTTGGTGTTGGGCAGGTACCCCCAGGCCTTCAATACGTTAGTGACCAGCAGCGGCGCCCAGCACGCTATGAACAGCACCACCACCACGAACAGCATGGTCACGATCTGGCGGAGTGAGACACGGGCTGAGGCGTGAGGCAGGCTATGGTGAGGTGAGGAAGGATACAGAAGGGTGGGAATGCAAGAGGCTGAGGGATGAGGCAGGATAGGAAGGGGTGATGAAGGATGTACGAGAGTGGGGTGGAACAAAGGGTGAAGGATGAGGCGGATTGGGGTGATTCAGTGGAACAAAGTGTAAAGGGTGAGTCAGGATGAGGTGATTTAGACTGAAAAGAGGCGAGGAAGGATGTCAGGGAGTGGGACTGGAAGAGGGTGACAGATGAAGCAATGTTGAGCGAGGCAGGCTGGAGGGATTTGAGGAAGGATGTGGGATAGAACAAAAGGTGAAAGCTGAGGCAGGAGTGAGGTGAGGAAGGATGTACGAGAGTGAAGTGAAGCAATGAGTGAAGGGTGAGGCAGGCAGAGGGCAGAGGAGAGGTGAGGAATGATGCAGGAGGTTTGGAATGAAACAGAATGTGAGGGTTATGGAAGGGTGGGGGTAGATCAGGCAGGGAGGGGTGATGTAAGGAAGGAGGCAAGAGGGTAGGGTGAAACAGAGGGTGAGGGTGTGGCAAAGTGGGTTGGGGCAGGGTGGGATAAAATCAGGAAGGATGCAAGACAGTGGGGGTAGAAGAGTGTGAGGGATGAGGCAGAGTGGATGGAGGTGAGGGAGGATGCAAGAGAGTAGGGTGAAAATGAGGGCGAGGCGTGTGGCAGACTGGTGTGAGGCAAAGGGTGAGGGGTAAGGCAGGGGTGATGCAGGATGAAGGACAGTGTATTAAGACAGAAGGATGTAAGGATGAAAAGTAAATAATGCAGAGTCGAGCGGGTGGAAAGGAAGGTGAGGTGTGGCAGGGGTGAGGTAGGATGAAGAAGTGCGGGGTGTAGATGGGGGTGTTAGAATGAAAGAGCCGAGTGAGGCAGGATGAAACTGTGTGGAGTGAGGCAGAGTAAGGGGTATGGAAGGGTGAGGTGAGGTCAGTCAGGATGAGGTGGGGCGAAGTTAAGCATGGTGAGGAGAGGCCAGGGAGAATGGTGTCGCAGGGTAGGGTGAGGCTGGAGGATAGCAGAATGAGTGTGGACAGGGTGAGGCAGGATGAGGATAAGGCTGGATCGGAGGGTGAAGTCTGAGGATGAGTATGATGGGGTGGGACTGAAGGTGAAAAATGAGGGAGGGTGGAGCGGGGTTGGAGGCTGGTAGGGTAAGAAAATGCAGGGTGATGCAGATGGTGGCATAAACGGGAGAAAATCATGGCAGGAGTGAGATAGGGTGAGGCAGGTGAAGATAGGAGGGGGAATGGGGTGAAAAAGGGTGAGACAGGAGGGAAATTGGGTGAAGCAGGGTGAGACAGGATGTTAAATGGGGTGACGCAGGGTGAGATACGAGGAAGTGGGGTGAGGCAAGGTGAAGTAGGGGGGGGAGTAGGGTAAGAAAGTGTACAGTAGGAGTGGAGTGAGGTAGGGTGAGGCAGAAGGAGAGGGGTGAGGCAAGGAAACGTAGGGGTAGGAGTGGGGTGAGGCACGCTGAGGTAGGAGGGAAGTGGGGTAGGGTATGGGAGAGGTCAGTAGCAGGGTGGAATAGTGGGAGGAGGCAGGGTGAGACGGGAAAAGGCCAAGCTGAGGTGGGATAGCGGGAGGTAGAATGGGATGAGAGATTGGGTAGGGTGAGACAGGGAAAGGTCAGGGATAGGAAAGACGTAGGGTGAGGTAGGGGGGGCAGGAGGGATGAGGGGAGGGGCAGAGAGAAGGAATGAGGGGAGGAGAGAACGAGGGAAACAGGGCAAGGCATATCGTTGAGAGTAAATCAGGGCTATACAGCGTAAGATGATGGATGAAGGGTGAGGTGAGGGAGGTAGGGTGAGGTGAGGGAGGCAGGGTGAGG
>JAGKTI010019531.1:4026-16922 GCA_018397915.1 Birgus latro | reverse complement strand
AGCAATATAACGAAATGGAACCACTTACCAAAGAATCAGGCCATGATAAATAAGCCGACGGGAATGTGTCCTTCAGTGTGATACGGTGAGAGAGAGAGAGAGAGAGAGAGAGAGAGAGAGAGAGAGGGTAAAATGGTGAGTTACCCCAGATAACAGTGAGGCCCGTTTCATTCCTTTCATGCTACCACCAGACGATTTTGTTCAGCATGAGGAAGACTTTTTATAGTGCACGAGGAATTAAAGAAGCCTAGATCTAACTCCCATCCCTCTTCGAAAAATCTCTCTCAGTCTGAATTATATCGTCTGGCGGTGTCAAGAATAATAATAATAAGAAGAAAGTCAGCGTAGTTATGAGGTTAACGAGAATTCGGTGTGTTAATAATTTTTGCCTTTTTTTTTTCCAGTTATTTTCACTTGACTCGTTATATATACATATAGTGTGTTTGTTCTAACCTGACGAAGAACTCAAACCATTTTCAGGTAAGATGACGACCAGGTGTAGTCAGATTGGAGGATCGACTTGATTATAGTCATTTTACTTGGTTTTTGGGCCTGTAGTGGTTTTACTTATGTTTTGGGCCTGTTGTAACTTATTTCACGTAACCCAGTGGCATGAAAGCGCAGTACTATGTCTCTATATCCTTTTCATAGCACTTCTTTATGAATAGCATTACATCCGATTGTTTATCTCTTGTTGCATTTCAGGTTGGAGAGACAGCTATTTTAAGTTAACGTAAAAGGGTTACAATATCAAGCAAGGTTCATTTCCAACACATAACGAAGGCGTATCGAATTTTATGCGGCCAAGATTTTAATTCAAGCTACAGGAATTACGCACTCTCAGGTGCAGACAACTCGAGTACAGCGTTTGTGGATTTATGTTGTACATTTTCACTTCCATTGCCTGTCCATAAATCACACGCGACAATAACATTTAGAAGTTATGCACTCGACACACACACACACACACGACACACACACACACACAGAGAGAGATTGCGAGTAAATGCTTTTGTACATATACGTGTGCAGCGCTCTGATATTCTTGCATAATGTATGTGGGAAGTCATATCGTGGACTTACACACGCATACATAACAAGCATATATACATACATACGGACGTACACACATACACCGTGCTTCATGCATATATACAGTTCGTTGTGTGTGTGTGTGTGTGTGTGTGTGTGTGTGTGTGTGTGTGTGTGTAAAGTGCAAGAAATGGAGTGTGCAAAGGCAATGTTTCTTTACGAGAGAGAGAGTCAAAATATTCGTGAAACTATCGAAAGTAGATGTCAAGAATAGTCACTGATTTAGCGCAGAAATATGAATAACCCAAAGATAGTTTTTTTTCTCTCTCACCTTGTAAGCCGAGTAAATTATTCATCTTGTATACTGGACTTGTTATGCATTCCACTCAATGACTGGTTATGCTGAGTCCATTTTTCATTCTTCCACTATAAACTAAGCATATTATTCACTCTACCTGTGTAAACTGGGTCGATTATGCACTTTACCCGTGCAAATTCACTCGATTATTCGCTCTGCATTAATACTCTGAACAAGTTAGTCACTTCCTCTGTATGCTGAAGCGATTATTTACTGATTATTTAAACTACCTGGATATTCACCTCCGTATTGATCAAACACTCACAGCCTGCATAAGGTAAGTCAGTTATTCACTTTATTAACTGGGACGATCATTCACTGCATGTAAGCACCTTGCTGATTATTCATTGCTTGGAAATGCAAGGCCAGTCATTCACTTTGTATGTAATATCAATATTCACTTTCAGGTAATCTGTAGGTAATGAGTATTATTAATTTAGTTTACGCCATATGGGTTGCGCGATGATGCGCTCACTTAATATGCATTGGATCGATTATTCACTATGTACGTTAGAGATTATTCATACTCTCGATCGGGGAAGTTTTTCGTGAAATAACATAAAACGAGTTTCTAATAATAATTTTTCCAGCATATTCACCAAGCCGATTATTCGCGTCATCCCCCACAGTGCCAAATGAGTGATGATAATTCCCAGCTTCAAGAATGAGGTATGATAATTCCCAGCACCCAAAATTATCACCAGACTTGGAAACGATAATTCAGGGGAGGCTTAACTAGGCCGGCAAAACTCCTGCTATTGTCGGGCCAGAGAGGGAGAGAGTTAGTCTGCGGCTCTGAATAGCGTCTTTTTTTTTTTTCTTACTACATAATGAGGCAGAACTGGAACAGCAGGGAATAGTTGGACGGATGGTATTATCGGAGTTTGATTATCCCGGCGTTGGCTGCAGTTGGTCATGTTTGGTGGAAGACTGATAATGGAGGCTGTCGACAAATTAGTTGGAGAGAGAGAGAGAGAGAGAGAGAGAGAGAGAGAGAGAGAGAGAGAGAGCCTTTGTTGATGAGGAGTAGGAGGAGGATGGCTGAAAGTTGTGGACAAAGTGGGGTATGATTTAAGTTTTTGCAGTTCACATAATGATTTTAATATTATTTTGCCGACGCACGGTGAAGATTACGGTAGTTGGTATACTCTTTCGCTTTCATGTGGCCAATCTTAAATACTGAGCTGTAGCAAGTAACGAACACAAGAGTACAACACTAGTAACGAAAAGGAGCAAAGTAAAAGACATAGAGCCATGATATTGCCTTATTCTGCCATCGAGTTACGGGAAATAAGCCGCAAAAGAATGGCAATCTCCGCCAGGTGAAAGAACTATAATGTTTTTTTTTTTAAGTTAACGAAACGATAGGAGTAAAGGTTGCATTCTAATGGACATTTAAGATTCTTTCTTAGCGATTTATTTTGCATGTTACACTTTAACATTCTCTATGACTGTATGCCATTAACACGGCTTTAATATTGACATGGTTCGCTTCAGTAACAAGCAAGAGGATACCTGTGAGTTAACTGTGCTTAATAAATCGCTAATGGAAGAGGTGTTACGAAAATCGAAAGCCACTAAAAATACAACCTGCAAACGAAAATAGGGGCACGGAATTTTAGCCATGAAATTCCATAATAAAAAAGATAAAAACAGGAGGAGTGATAGTAATTTGAGAGTCTATATATTACTGAAACAATATACTTATGGTAAAGTTGGTGGTATAGGGTTGAAAGTTGGAGATATAGTGTTAAGAAAAAAAAAAAGTGGCACCAAAGTGTTACTGTTGTTTTATTCTTAGGCTCTTTGACGTGAACCCGGTGGACTGCTGGCTGAAACTGAACTTATCTTGCAGTTGACCAACCTCTTTCGAGGATAGAAGGGAAGTTGAGAGATATTTGTATACCAAGGCAACGAACCGGTTATATCGGTGCTGCTGCGTGAAGTTGGCTTTCACCCTCGCCAAACTTTAAAAGTAGCCCGATAAAGAAAATGAACGAGTTTATACTAATCAGGTTAAGTGTGGAGAAGCACGAGGAGGAGGAGGAAAATGTGTGCCAAGGTGATGAGAGAATTATTTATGAGAAACGCGAAGTTGTATTAAGAAAGAAGAAGAGGAGGAGGAGGATATTGTGTACCAGCATGGAAAGAACATATTTGATTGCAATGAAAAGGTGTATGAAAAGAATCAAGATACAATAAGTAGCAGACGTAGAAGAGGGAGGATTAGGAGGTAGAAGAGAAGGAAGTAAAAGGTTAAGGTAAAAGTAGAGGAGAAGGAGGAATGCGAAAAAGAGGAGCAAGGGCAAGAGGAATGAGAAAAAGGAAGCGGTAGAGGAGGAGGTGAAATAGTAGGCAGAGGAAGACGTGGACGTAGAGAAGATGGTGTCAGGAAGATGGACTAAGACGAGGACACAAGTGGAAGTTAGTGAAGAAGTTTGACTATTAGAGAGAGAGAGAGAGAGAGAGAGAGAGAGAGAGAGAGTTTTATTTTTTGTGAGAAACCTTAAACCTTGGGGGGGGAAAGATACATTCTTACGGTACTGAGGAGAGATTGTAGTGGTGAGTGTGATATAAAGTAGCGTACTACACCTTTTTTCCCTTTCAGTACGAGGATGTCATTAAGATTTTATTTTTCCTGTCTCCAGACCATTTAATTCAGATCAGAAAATACTGTTCAAACTGTTTTTTACTACATTGGTCCTTTCCTGTTGGTCTTCTTCTGTAGTGAACAAAATTGTGTGATAGCAGTAAGGGATAAGGATAAAAAGGCGTTATCCTGCTTAAGGTTTATTATATTACTGTATTTACGATTTCTCTTAATATGGGTCTGCACTGCCTCGATATGTTCCTTCAGAGCTGAATGTTATGTTTTTATTTTTTTGCCTCTTCAGATACATTCCGCCCTGGTCTCTACGCATACCATCCACCGCGCATCTTCCATCTATGGCAGAAAATCCTTGGAAATAGCCAGATCGCTCTAGCCTCCTGTTTCACCCAGTTCACCTGTTATGTGTCTTATATTCCTGAAAATCAAGGTAAGACATCCAGAATCCCGTCCATAATAATCCCTTGAATTCTAGCGACGTTAATTTTTAGTTTATTCTTGCAGCTACCGAACTATATTATATAACTTAGGGCCTCTCGTGCTGTAGGGGTTAAGTTTATATCTAACCCCTCCAACTCGCTGAATGTTCCCGTGCCGAGTGAAATCGTCAAAATGGTGGTAAGAATACTGTATAAACAAAAATACGTCTTCAGATTCGGTGGGTTAAAGTTACCTGGTCTTGTGATGGGAAACACGTCTTGACACAACACGGTCCTGCATAGAAATATTATCCTTTATCATATGATAGCTGGTTTCAGAATGAGCTCTCATCATGTTAGCTTTCCTTTCGTTCTGTAATATTTCGGAATTAACAGTGTATTTAATAATTATGTTGTATGAAGTTTCATCTTTATACTGTATTAAGACAAATAGAAGGCATACACACTGACAAGGTATTAGCCTGACAGTGTCTTGAAACCACAGGCGAAAGCTCGGTATTCCACCTGTCTTTTTTTTTTTTTTTGTAGTAAGTTATACCTCACAGAGAAGGTGCCACAAAAAAAAAAAAAATCCAAGTGTAAAGAGAAAACAGTAATAATATTTTTCGTACGCATTATACACTGTATTCCCTTAACTCACAAGCATCTAGTTTTAAGTGTAGCGTAGTAACATTATAAATATTCGAGCAAGTAAAACAAAAGTTAGGTTAGTATGCATTAAGGACCGCCTTGAGAGAATAGTATCGCTTTAAATGCCTGATTAGCAACACGTGTCATGGGCGCCAACACTACTGATTCAAAAGACCTTCATCAGTAAGCATAGTGAAGGACTTTTACCTGTTCATCCATAAATAATATCAAATACGTATGAGTTCTTCTTTTACTAAGATATATGAACACTGAACCAATACTCCTCTCTTGTGTAACCATTCAATGTGTGGTTTTCCTCTGGTAGGGGTGTCAGCCTCTGACACACACGCCATGCTGCTGTTATTCTTTCAAGTGAAGCCGTTTAGCACTCGGATGTCATTACGCGACGCCTAAGGGCATCGCTGTTGTTATGTTGTTTTTCTGTGCATGTATCTATATTATGTACAGTTTGCATTTATTTCTCTGTATCTGTATATATTCAGTAATGATAATAATAATTCACTATTTATGTAAGGGAAGGCATCTCGAAGGCTGGAAAACATGTATGTATTTCTACCAAATATCTCAGTCTCTGAACCTATTGAAATAAAGAAAAAAGAAAGAAACTTGGAAAGATGTATATAGAATTGGAGCAGATCGATCAGAGGACAAATATCGTGGGACAAGGTCATAATTCAGCTATGTGTGGTATCTCATGAATGCCCGGGGTATGGCAAGAAGTGATAGCGGTTTTGGTGCATATCGATCAGAGGTGAAGGTCAAAGGGTCAAGGTGAAAATTCGTGAGCGTCGAAGCTGTACTATCTGATCACTCTCTCTAGTTTGTAATTTGTTTTTGTTGTCATCTCAGAAGGGTAACCTAGTAACGGAGGAGTTAATAAAGGCTATAGTTAACTTATCCAGGTCAAAGGCTCTTTCCTGAGTTCTGTACCATCATTAGGAGACCGCAGTAGTGTGTAGAAGGCGTCGTCATAGTGAAGGAGGTAATAATTTAATAATTCGTTGCATGGTTTTACTTGACATGAAACATCTTCCCCCCAGACCTGGTGTATTTGCAGGAAAGTAATAAAAATCATAAATTTGATGATAAAATTAGTAGTAGTGGTAGTAGTAGTAGTAGTAGTAGTAGTAGTAGTAGAAGCAGTCGTAAAAATAATAATAATAATAATAATAATAATAATAATAACAACAACAAAAGCAACAGCAACAACCGTAAGGATAATGATAATAATAATAATGATATTAATAATAATAATAATTTTGTGGTACGTGGGGGCGCTCACCATCCACTCACTCAGTGTAGTGCTGCTTTCAGTTGTCTGCCCTTTCGTCTCCTCCCTCCTTTCCTTCCTTCGTCTTCTGTCTTTCTTTACTTCATTCTTTCATTGTCCTTTTGCCCACGGGTGACTTCACACTCCCTCTTTTGTCTTTCTTTCCTTCATTCATTCCACTCCCTTCTGCCTTTGGGTGACTCTACACTGAGTGACAAGCCAAATGGTTTCCCGTACACAAGGAAACCATTTACTATGCTTGGTGGTAACCATATAACCAAATTATGGCACCTGGTGGTTTAGTGTGTAATTAATGTACTCCAGTCTGATTGAGCTGGTGAAGGTTTATATCCAAGGGATGGTTGGGGTTTATTGCTCACGTAATGCCACTCAGGGATGAGTGAGGCTGGTCACTTTCATCTTAAATGTCAGGATAAACTTGCCTAGCCCCGGGCTCCTACGCTTCTTATGGGGCAACGTAGGATTGGATGATGGATGGATGGATGGGTAATAATAATAATAATAATAGTAATAACAATGATAGTAGTAGAAACTGATAATAATAATAATAATAATTAATAATAATAATAACAACAATAGGAAGGGAAGAGGTTGTGTTGATCAGATATTCATTCTTAGATCTTTAGTGGATAAGTTTGTAGAGAAGGGAAAGAAGTTGTATGCGGCCATCATGGATTTGGAGAAAGCATATATGACAGGGTGGATAGACAAGGATTGTGGAAAGTATTAAGAAAAGAATATATGAAGTAGAGGTGTATGGTATGTACGAGGACGGCTGGGCCTTGATAGCAGGCTGTAAAGCCTATGCCCAGAGTCGGACACATAAAAAAAAAAAAAAAGATGGTAAGTTGTTGAATGCTGTGAAGAGTATGTATGAGGGTGCTAAGGCTGCAGTGCGTGTGGATAGTGAACTGAGTAAATTTTTCTACTTTAAGGTTGGATTGAAACGGGGATGTGTCATGTCTCCATGGTTGTTCTATCTATATGTGGATGGGGTTATAAAAGAGAAACAAGGTAGGGCAGTAGATGTTGGAGCGGCCATAATGAGAGAGGGCAGTGTTTGGAAATTCCACATACTGTTGTTTGCAAATGATACTATGTTGTTAAGTGAAAACGAAGGGGAGCTGCAAGGCTTGGTGGATGAGTTTGGGAGAGTGTGTAAGAAACGGAACCTAAAGGTGAATGTAGGAAAGAGTAAAGTTATGGTCTTCGAGAGAAGTAAAGTCAGTGAATGTACGGTGAGGTTGGATGAGGAGGAAATGGAAAATGTGAGTGCGTTTAAGTACTTGGGTAGTGTGATGGGTAAGGATGGAAGTTTAGAGGGTCAAGTGCTCGAGAGGGTACAACAGGGAAGAAAGCTTGCTGGTTCCTTGAAAGCAGTGATAAGAAACAGAGAAGTGAGCATGGAAGTGAAAAAGTTACTACATGACAGTATTGTGATACCAACTCAAACGTATGGAAGTGAAGCTTGGACCTTGTTGGAGGGACAGAAGTCAAGAGTGAGAGCAGTGGAAATGAGTTAGAGAGGAGCCTGTGGAGTCACATGGAGAGACAGACTGCCAAATGAGGATGTGAAGGAGCGTTGTGGTGTGGATGTGGATGTGATGGGAAGCGTTAGGAGAAACACACTGAGGTGGTTTGGCTATGTGGAGAGGATGGAGAGTGAGAGACTGACGAGGAGAATGTATGTGAGTGACGTGGAGAGGGGAAGAGGGAGGGGGGAAGGCCAAGGATGAGATGGAGAGATGGAGTGGAGAGGTATGTGAGAGAGGTGAGTGTGAGCTGGGAGCAGGGCATTGAAATGACGGGGGACAGGGCGACATGGAGGCGATTTGTTTGTGGCCATCCCTTACGGGATTAAAGCGTCTGGCAATAGATAATAATAATAATAATAATGACCAATAATAATAATAATAATAGTACTAACAGTAGTGGCTTTGTTGTTGAGAAAACTTTTGATGCCTGTGAAGTCCTTGTGCAACTTCAGAGTTTTAATAACTTACCCTTGACGGACGCTTGGTGAGGTGAGAGGAGGGGTGTGAGAGGGGGTGGGGATGAAGAGAAGGGGTGGGGGTGATAAGAAGGAGTTTGGGGGATGAGAGAGGGTGGGGGGATGAGAGAGGGTGGAGGTGATGAGAGGGGGTTTGGGTGATGAGAGGGAGTGGGGGGATGATAGGGGGTGGGAGTGATGAGAGGAGGTGGGGGTATGAAATGGGGTGGAAGTACGAGGGGGGTGGGGGTATTAGATAGGGTGGAAGTATGAGGGGGGGTGGGAGTATTAGATGGGGTTGGGGTGATGAGAAGGGGTTCGGGCGTTGAGAGGGGGTTCGGGTGTTGAGAGGGGGTTCGGATGATGCGAGGGGGTTCGGGTGATGAGAGAGGGTGGGGGTGATGAGAGGGGTCTGGGATGATGAAAAGGGGTTCGGGTGATGAGAGGGGGTTCGGGTAATGAGAGAGGGTGAGGGTGGTGAGAGAGGGTGAGGGTGGTGAGAGGGGGTGGGGGTATGAGAGGGGGTTTGGGGGATGGGAAGGGGTAGGGGGTGAGAGAAGATGTGTGGTGTGATGAAAGGGGGGTCGAGGGTGATGAAAAGAGGTAGGGGGTGATGAGAGGGGGGGTGAGAGAGGGGGTGGGTTGGTTGGACATAATGAGAGGGGCTGGGAGTGGTGTGGAGTGAGAATGATGCAATCAGGGCGAGATTGCTTCCTGTGAGGGATATGAAAAAGCTTTAAAGTTGCACAGGACACTTTCTTTGGTCTCCCTGGATTGCGTTGGTGCAAGTGATACTCATTTCACGTGTAGTATATTGCAGTTGTGTGTGTGTGTGTGTGTGTGTGTGTGTGTGTGTGTGTGTGTGTGAAGTTACATCCGTGGATCACTATATTCAAGCATATCTCAGTAACAAAATAACAAGGCTTTCTCGGTATATTTACAAGGATGTCGTAGGAGACTTGAATGTCATTTATTAATAACTCTACCAGTAGGTGTCAGAATGTATACCAGCATGTTTTTATATTAATCTTAGTATATTTACAAAAAAATGTATTAATAGATATACATGTCTCTGCATTTAAGCGTAAGATCAAAATTTAAAAAAGGATTTAGGTATTCATAATGGTTCACACTCTTGTGCCATAACTTTTGATGAAGAATTTTCTGACCCTCCAACTTTTCTCACCCACACCTTTCCCTAACGTGACCCATTTAACTTTTGATTGCGACGGTCCGACTTTGGTGCTTTACGCAGGCAACAACCAAACGATTTTATTAAGCTGAAGAAAATTTTGACAGACAGAGGCTTGAACACGATTATGTCTCCTCAGTGCCGTAGATTCACGAAGGTATTTTACTTGGCTATCACCAGATCATATTTGTTCAGTGGAGGAGTAACGATGCTGTCAAAATGGTAGCCATTTGATTGCTTGAGATTCTTCTCACATGAAAAAAATCGAATGAAATGTCGCCTGAATTTCCAACCGACACGGACTGTAACATTCTCCTCTCTTAACCCCTACAGTATGATTTATTTTTGTTCCCCTCATAAGATTGTTTAGCTGCGTTAAGGCTGTTGTATTAAATGGTATTGAGAAGGGATGTATCTTGTCTCAGCTTTTCGAAAAGTGTATATTGAGAGGAATGAACTTGGTTAAAGGTAATAGAAACAAAGTAAAAATGACGTTCTCAGACTGATAGTGTTTAATTTTTGTTTTACATTAGTTCCTCCTTGCACATGATTTATGTAACCTTTTTATTTACTTATTAATTGCCTCACCCACAGGAGCGGCCAAAGTGTCTCTAATTGTCACTCATTCACATATTCACTTAGTAAGTTACTGAACCGTATTGAGGAATGGAGTCCAGGCCTTGCGGGGGGCTGGGGAATCATAGAAACAAAATTTGCAAAGCGGTAGACCTCTGCCAGCACTAGACTTAAAGCAGGATGGAACCCCAGAGGCCAGTCCCCAGAGGAAGGCGACCGGGCTGCAGCTAGTGCTTGTATCCTCACCATAGGTTCTTCCAACGAACACGAACTTTTCACCCGGACCAAGTTTTAGGCAGATTGGGCCCCTAAAGGCAACCCCCACAGTATGTAACGTCCTCCCCCTCTCCCCCGTCAGGACTGGACAAAGTCAGTATGCACGTTTTTTTTTTTTTTACTGAGAAAAAAAAGTTTTGCACATTGGTAGACTTTGCCAGCACCAGGTTATAGGTATGGTGAGACTCCCTACGGCCGCCATGTTATGTTTGTTTTTTCTTTCCCCTTGGAATTCAGCAGGGGTGGGTGCGGCTATTAGAGGCGTTCTGTGTTCTTTCTTTAGGTGGGTGAGAAGATAAAAGTTATGATGATAATGATGAATGATGATGATATTGATGATGATGATGTCCGCCAGTTAGCCCATTCAACAAAAGAGGACTCCCTGTTGCTGACTAAAATCATCTGATGGTATCAAGAATGAAATAAAGTTGACTTCTGTGTACTGAACGGGTTAATGGAGAATGTTGTTGGTGAAGATCAACGTGACGTAATGTACAATCACCACAATTTTATTGAGGTGAGGAATGACCTCGAGTAATGAATTGGCTAAAGCAGGCTGTATCTTACTCCTCCAGTTAGTAGTTGTCTCTCCTAAGCCGACTGAAATCGTCTTGAGGTAGGAAGAATGAATTGCAGAAGACGTCAGAGTAGCAAAAGGGGTTAAATTTGTGTCTAACTCCTCCAGTTCGAGAAGCGTCTCGTACACGGAAGAAAATCGTCTGATGGTAGCACTAACATTACAAATAAATACGTCAGTTTGCTGAATGGATTACCCCTTCACTCCGATGACATGTTATTCTTTATTGTTTCTACCGATGGGCGATTTTATTCAGTTTGGAAGAACGCCCAGGTAGTAAGGGAGATGTTAGAAGCTCTTCCTAACTTCTCCAGAAAAAAAAAAGATAAAAAAAAATTCCCTGAGGAGAATAAAATCGTTTGTAGGTGGCAAGTATCAGCTCTAGGATACGTCATTGAATTCGGTGAGTTTATCCTACACGACCAAACCCAAGTCGTATTAGATGTAGTAGTCGCGGCAGTAACACTAGTCGTAGTTAAACTCCTCCATTATTATTATTATTATTATTATTAATAGTAGTAGTAGTAGTAATAGTAGTATAACCCCTCCAGTAGTGGTAGTAGTAATAGTAGTATAACCCCTCCAGTAGTGGTAGTAGTAACACCAGGCTTACCTGAAACGTGAACCCTGTGAACTGCAGGCTGAAGTTGCCCTCATCCTGCAGCCCATCAAGCTCCCTTGCGGGGAATAGGGATGGAGCTGAGGTTTGTTTTGCATAACCTGACAGATGAATTACTCAGTTATATCAATGCCACCACGTGAAGGCGTCCCTCCCCAGCACCAACAAAAATCAAATGGTGTAACATATGTAATAAATCGTCAAGCCCTTCACTCCGAATACGTGTTATCATATTTTATTCTTGCTATCTCCAGCCGATTCTGTGAAGCTTATGAAATACTTCCAGAAAACGAAGAGACAGATGTAGGCTTGACAAGGTTTTCAGTTCGAGATTTTTATTTCTGAGCTGATTAAGATCGTTTGAAAGTAGCAATAGTCAAATTTAGAAATGTGTAATCGGATTAATGGGATGGAAGAGGTGCTTAAAACAACTTCTAGCTTAAAGAAAAACAAAAAACTCCAGAACCCAGACTAGAATCAGATCACCACCAAAATTTAATAAACTTTTTTTGGCCCCATAACCCACAGTGTCACAAAATGTCGTTGAAATCCACCAATAACTTTTTGAAATCATTTGGACAAACAGACAGACACAGACAGGGGTAAATACATAACCTTCTCTAACTTTTGTTGACAGAGATAAATATGGATAGCACAAAAGAAAATGAATGGTGTAATGTGCACAATAAATCAGTAGGGAAATGGGGCTAGAAAACTTTTTAACCTCAAGAAAAATGTAGATAAATAAGCGAGAGTAAATTGATGTAATATACAAAACTTGAAAATCACCAAAACTCCGAAGAATAGGGCTCATCTCAAGTCCACTCTAAGTAATGTCAGAACCAACTTTTTACTCTGACATTTACGAAGAAGTTCCCTGGACGGACACACGTTCTGACTCCGCCGTACCTAACCAGACTTTCCACGAGATCAACCTTTTGCCGGAAAGTTTTTGATGCTCCTCTCTTTTTTTATGCTCTGACCATTAAGAAATATAAGTTCTGTGCTTCACTCTGGAAAGTTTATACTATATATGCCTCGGAAGATGATGATGATGACGATGATGATGATGATAAGCCGTCACCTTATTGAAAGGGGTCATGGAGATCGTTCTGGCCCCCTAACTACCAGATGTCTCCTGTAAGTTCAGTAAACCGTCTGACAATACCAAGAACTTTTAAGAAAAGTCACCATCTTACCATACCCACCCCAGTACAACAGTGAACTCTACGACGCTACTGTGGTACTGTCCTTGGTGTAGTAGTAGTAGTAGTAGTAGTAGTAGT
>JAGKTI010019529.1:0-14437 GCA_018397915.1 Birgus latro | reverse complement strand
TACACACACACACACACACACACACACACACACAAACACAAGGCAGATTTAACCCCTGGACTGTGGCTGGGCGTGGTCACAAAACTCCTTGCGGTGTGGCTATTTGGTGATTTTAGTAACCCTCGCGAACCTGCCGTCTGAGAAAAGTCATCGCACACCGACCCATGAAATATTTGTTCTCAGTCCACCACAGTTATGAAGTTCGTGTGGTCAAAAGTTCCCCTTCTGGCAGGGAATCGGCAACTATTCTGGCATGAGTCTTTATTGTCAGAGCTGCACGAGTTGTCTGTTAGCACACTGCACCGTAACGTGTGTGTGATGCACTAATTTGATACTTTACTTCATCCCTCCTTCCTTTGCCACTGTCACTGTCGGCCTTCAAACTTAGCATCAAGAACTGGTTTTCCTTAACAAGTATGAGTCCATCATGTGCGACATCATAGTAAATGTGTACGAAAATGCATTAATTTCGTTCACACCAGCTGGTGTTCCTTTGCTTCTCGACTCCTTGGGATGGGGATGATAGATGATAGTAATATGCCATTAAATTCACACGACATTGCTCCTCCATCATAAGTGATATGTCACAGCCCTCCAGTAGCATCTCTTATGAGGTATGTCGCAGCCCACAGGTTAATAATGTTGCTATATCGCTGGATTCAGGGAGTAAAGAAACTGCCATTCAAGCTCACTTTTCTGTTTCACTTTTTCAGATCAGTGACGTGCTTCAAAACTATTCTACTCAGATTCAACCACACGAGGCGGGTTTACTATCGGGATCAAGTCAAATTGTTTCCCTCGCAAAAATTGCCTAGGCCATCCCTGCACTTTGAGGAACCTAACCTAACCCTCCCTCTAAACCACTATGTCAAGTTCTATCAAGCCGTGACCCCTAATACTCAGCACCGATGGAGCAGCTGGTCGTGGCGAGGATCGGACTTTCCCTGAAGAAGAAATCATCTTTTCTTCCACTCGTGAAAAAGTTACAATTCTATTTCTGTTATCCACGCTGCATCCCATGAGAGATGGCTTTGACAGAATTCAGCCAAGTATTTCTGTCCCTACTCAGCAACGATACCTCCTCCAATGATACACCACCTTCCCTCATATACTTTATCTAGTTATATGGCCTGATGCCCTATCCTGTAAAGGGTGGCCTCGACAGAGATGCCATATACAGCGACGTCCTCTCTCCGCAAAACACATCATCATCATTCCCAAGACACATCATCATCATCATCATCATCATTATCATTCCCAAGACACATCATCATCATCATCATCATCATCATTCCCAAGACACATCATCATCATCATCAACTTGAGTCAGTCCACTTCAGAACAAAGGCCTCTCCCATCACTTTCCACTTTACCCTATTGGCTTTTACTTTGTTCCTAAGAATCTCCAAATCTAATCTCGTCATCTCGTTCTCTTTACTTTGTTCCATCCCGGCCCTACGAATCTCCACATCTCGTCTCGTCATCTCGTTCGCTGTCTGCCTCTTCCTTTCTTTCCATATTTAGGCTGCCGCAGTGTTACCTTGATCCCTAAAACCTTTTGCTGCAACGTGGATAAAAAATTCTTTACTCCGGCTAACGTTAGATGTTTTTAATTACCTTTGAGAAACCAACCACAGCGAATTGGTTAAAACTATCTCAGTTAATATAATTTTTTACAATGAAAATGACGACTCCTGTATTGTATATCCACATGGTAACGATGACGATGTATATTATTTCAGGTAAGAGCTGATAACTGTATCCAGATTATACCTTCATTCTGTTCTTGCTCCTGTTACAGTTCACACCAAAATTACTCGAGTATAGGAATCTGTGAACGTGCTGCTGGACACGAACACCCTCTCGCGGTAGTACGGATAGGTGGACCAGCTGCCCTGTTACACAAACGTCTCTCGACTCTCTCCCTATCCCCTTACAAGACAATGGTGAACTGCAGGAAAAGGGCAACTTCTGCTTGGTTCACGACCAGACGAGCCTTGGCCAACAACAAAAACAACAATCTCTGAACGTACTAGAAGGCTCTAACTTAAAAACGTCTTTCACTGTGACCTTGCGATTTTATTCTGATTATTACAGGCCCGGCAGACACAAGAAGTTAGGAGTCTCCATTAACTCCTTCAGTACCATGGCGTCTGTATTATTTTAACCCTGATACCGCCAAATGGTATTACTCAGCTTAGGAGAGACCCACACAGACAGAGGGAGTTAGGAACGTCCTTCATAACTCCTTGAATTTGATGATAAAGTTTGATGTACTCTTGCTACTTTTAGACCATTTTATTCAACTCAGCAAAGACCTATCCTAGTGAAGGGGGTTTATAACGACTGTCTAACTCCTCCAATTCGTGAAATGTCTCTGACGCTGGGCAAAATCGTCTGAAAACTAGGACAGACTGAAATGTATGTCGCTTCAGTAAATGGATTAACTGCTCTGGAACAATGTCTGCAACAATTTACCCCTATTCTCAACAAGCCATTCATTTCAGGTTACAGCCGAGTGATCTAGAACTTGTACGTTTATTACCGTGCTAAAAATAAACCCAGCAGCAGCAAAAAGGTGAACTAAAAGAAAAAAAATATGAGATTATTAAATGGCCGCCAGTCACGCAAAGTCTCAGTCGTTCAGTTACTCCTCCGTGGCACGCAACGAGATCCCTTTTTTTTTCATTGCATCTCCAGACGATTTTATTCTTCAATTCTGCTCAAGTTTAATAGTGATGGGGGAAAAGAAGGCTATATCTAAGCCCTCCAGGTAATAAAGTGTCACTTTAACTTAAAATAACTGACGGTACGGAATACGAGGAAACTAAAAAAATGTTCCCAGATTATAGGGTCACAGCTCCTCACGTACTGCCTCAATTACCCTCTGTACACCTCTCTCCGCCAAGCCGTAACTCTCTAATGTTTAAAAATACCCTCACGTCGTATTTCTGTTGTAATTTGACGAGTGAATTACGGTAATGGGCTGTGGTTAAAGGGAACGTCGCTTCAATGTCAAGTTTGGAAGCGGCTACTCGGATATATTTTGCAGAGTATTACACAAGAATCCTGAATTTCAAAAACAGCCATTACCGGAACAACACTTCGGCCGGCATGAGGAAGAGCTAATTCTGTCAATCACCCACACACAGCAGCTTCAATTAACCCTCAGTACACCACCTCCACGATGGTAGGTGGTGGCGATCATCATCCACTCGATTTGTGCTGCCTACGTCTTCCTTCACCTTTATTATTCTTTTTCAGTGTCTGTCCTCCTCTTTTTCTGTTTCTCCAATCTTTCTCGTCACTTTTCATTACTCTTCTTTCATTTTCAGGTGGCTTTACATTGAGTGACAAGCCCACTGGTTTCCTGTAGGCCAGGAAACCAGTCAAAACGCTGGATGGTAGCAATATAACCAACCCACGCGTATTCCCTACGTGTCAACAAGTAGGCTGGCGAAGGTTAGTGCCCCTCCCCGTGAAACAACTAACTAAAGACACGGGATTATGACGTCTGGCTATAGATAAACAAACGGCACCACCTCCTCAGCAAGTCCCTGTTATGTCCCAACCTACCCTCATATTTCTTCACCTCTACACTACCCTACTGTAATCAGACGACGCTGAAGCCTCTCATGGTAGGGACAACTCTAGCATTTTATTCCAACTAACGCCAGATTATCTTATTCAGGTACAAATGGAACCTGAGAGCATTGGTACCCTTTCCAGTAATCCTCCCATGGCCGTGATAATTACCCGATCCGTTTCAGCCAACTTCAGACGTGTTCATTCAGCTGTCAGTGGGTCATAACAGCTTCATTCTTTGTTATGGTTCTTTGCTTGACACCCTGAACACGATCCGCCTTTTTCAGGAGTAATCAAGCCATCTCACAGCAATTTTAAATCACATTAAGGGAGAATTTTCGAAGTGGAGGTGTTAGATACAGCCTTCAAAACCTCGTTCAATATAACACAAGATGGCAGCAAAAAATTACACACGTCACTTTGCTAAATTTACACTCGTCACTCTGCTCCTCTCTCACAGTCCTTGCATTACTCCCTGCACACCACTCCTCTTCAACACGCAAGGACGATGCAATGCTCCAGCCTACCCACACAATACAAGCCCGACCACAATTTTCTGCTGTAATTTGACGTGCACTGAGATGGCGTGGTCATGTGGGAGGATTGAAAAGAGAGACTAACTAGAGGAGAGTATGTGATTGAAGTGGAAGGGGACATGAGGAGAGGAAGACCGTGAATGAGGTGGAGTATATGAATGATGATGGTATGGGTTGGTGGAAAGGCAGACTGATGGCAGAGGAAGCGATTAGTTCACGTCCACCCCTTCTGTAATTAAGGCGTCTGGATACAAACAGACATACAGACTGACGGGTGAATTAATACAATGTGATTCAAGCAATGCGTAAAAATTGTGTCAATAACAGAAGCAGCTAGATTTATTTTTGACTATTTACATGCCAAAAATTTCACAGAACCATTACAACCCTCCGTACCAAGTCAGTATGGGCAAGGGCTGGTTCCGGTCATCACTCTCCCCCACTGGAGTTCAGGTAATGCAGAGAAGCTTTACTTACGAGCAAATGGAGACGTGATCCAGTTTCGCTACGCACAGTGATGATGGGTCTCCTACGTTTTAATTTTTTATTTTTTTATTTTTTAGGAAGGGGGGCCTACCTACCCTATTCTCAGTGGTGGAAATTGGGCTAGGATGATGATGATGATGATGATGATTGTTATTATTATTATTACTGTTATTATTATTATTATTATTTTCAAAATGAGGTAAAGGGATGATACAATTATTATACTTTGCTTTGTCAGAGAAAGAACGTTCCTAATGTTGTCTGTCGTTACCTGTACCCCTTTATTACGGTGACGTGTCTTATCTTCTACTCATTATACCTACGACGACCTCATTCTGCTAAGGAGAGGATTTCAGAACAGGAAGAATTACATATAACATCCATTTACACTTTCACTACGACAGGTCTTCCCAAAGTAAAAAAAAATATATAAATAACACTAATCGTCCGGATACATTAATAAAATTTTAAAAGGAAAAGGCTACTTTGTTTTTATCGATCTTAAATGCACCTTTCCTCAATAGATCACTTTATTTTAGAGCATCTACGTCTTCAGATATACATGTAGACAGTTCATGGCACAGGAAAAACAACTATTGTAGAGGTGCCACAGTTCCAAGTGCCACAAACACATTTCTTTTACCACCCCGCACACCAATCACCGCCAGTGCCACACCACACTCCGCCACAAATCACTCACCACAAATTGTCGCGCCACAGACTGCCGCACCTAACACTGCCACTACCACACCAGATCCTGCACACCTCTCGTCTCCTGATGCGTAACACTCCATTTATAACACACAGATCCCTTAAAACTCTGTGTTACTTTTACAACCACAACATCGTCCACTTTTTTCGTTTTAAATCAACATACTCAAAAATAAGTACAAACATTACTTACACACTTTACCACACACCACTTTAGTAAGACATTCAGCACAGCCTGGTTTTGCTCTCATAGCAATATCATTCTTTAACTGCATCCATATACACGTCCAAATACATATGCATAATACATAAGAATGCAGCATACACCCGGTATATGCAGTATATTTACCTAACTCACTTTCCTGGCAACATACTTTGTCCACTAACATATTCAGTACTATCCAGTTTTATACTTAAATAACACTATTTTTGTATCAATAAATTAAAAAAAAAAATGCTGCAGACATTAACAAAACTCACACAGCTCACATGACACAATGATCAAAACACAATCAGTACAAACCACTTAAACATTCACTGTACTCAGAAACACCCGTCAAACATTAAATACATAACCCATACGCCTCACAAGACATAATGCTCACAGACTACAGCAGAGATCTAAATTTTACACTCGCAATGCTACACTAACTTTTTTTTTCACACACGTCTGCACATATTAACTACCCATGCACACACCTCACAATGCATCAAGCCCAACACAGCAGTCAGTACAGTCCACCTTTGCACATCCACAGAAATATAGGCATATTATTCGCCACTAATATACTTTCACCTGCATATTAACCCCATTATGGTCGAAACAAGTCACTTACTCTACTCTAGCTAATGCCATTGCACTTTATTCAGCCGAGATGAGAAAGCGAATCTAAGTGGTGTTACCCTCAGCGTTTACCACAACCACATGATCGTGACGTCTCTCTCTCTCTCTCTCTCTCTCTCTCAGCTAATGCCAGACGATTTTATTCATCTGAGTGCATCCTGGAAGCGTTAGTTTCATATGCATACAACTCACAACTCACCATGCCCACTGGAACAATCAGTACAGCTCAGTTCTACACACTTTCCTCCGAACCCTGATTTCTATTAATTGCTTCTGTATACTTAAAAATATCTGCCGACAATTACTAAGTCACACACCTCTCCACAATAACAAAAAACATCCATAAAGCGTATTATACAGTTTAATAACACACCCACTGCTACGTCGATTTTATTTCCACCGATAAAATAAAAAATAACCCCCCCCACACACACACACATACAACACACACATAACATTCAGTACAGCTCACTACAACAATCGGCAACATCGATCTTTATACCTTTAAATATCTGCATCGATTAAGCAACGCAGGCAAACATCAATTATTTAACACACAAACACCAAAACACTCGATACTCACATTCAGTATTGACATTTTTAAAGATTTTTTGACATTTTTAAAGATTTTATACTCCTAACACAATCAATACACTACATTTCACACACACACACACGCACACACTAACGCAGACTTCCAAACACACTAAACCATGGAAAATACAAAGAAAAAAACACCCAGAATCCCACACTCACAACAATTAGTATCCCTAGATTTTACACACACTCACAGCCAACACTTCACTCCCTAACACAACAAAACACACCCAAGCACACTTACTCCTGGATAATGCAACTAAACAGAACACAAACACAAGGGATAAACTTTTAAGGAACATCAACACAACAGATCAACAACACAAATATGAATAACTTATAACCAACACACAAATGAGTCATGTACGGGACTGACCCCAAACCCCTTCACTGAAATAAACGTCTATTCAGGTAAATTCTTCCAGCCTCCAGACGATTTTTCCTCAGCTTCAGAAACACCTCCCACACTGAAGGGATTAATGTTAGGCTAATCCCTCGACTAATCCCTCCAGTGTGGATTGCGTCTCCCAAGCCGAGTAAAGGCGTTTGAAAAGAAGAGGAAGAAAGACGTCATCGGAGTGAAGAGGTGAAAAAAAATCGTCTTGGTGGAACTTGCTGTCATTTTTAACAACAAAAAAACAATCAAGCTCCGAGATGGGCGAGGAAAAAGACAGAGAGAAAAAACAAAAAATCAGTGATACCTGGAATGGGTCAAAATGATGCAGATAAAAACCCGTAATCTCGCTAGTTAAGAAGACTCCGTAGCACCTTTTCCTTAGCGATTTATTTCCGCATATTATACCTCCCTGTTCTCCTGTATGTTATCTATAGTACGTCTTATTGATATAGACTTTTGTGGTGGCCCAAGGATCATGTGAAAGGTGAACCCAGTGGACTGCCCTTCTCCTGCAGTCTACCTTCCTCCTTTCGCGGGATAGGGAGGAAATTGAGGGACGTTTGTATAACCAGGTAGTTATGATACTCGGTTATATTGATGCCAACACGTGAAGGCGCCTCTCTCCACCACCATGATATAGACACACACTGCATCAATAACATACAACAGAACATCAATGCGCCACGTACAGAAATAAAACGGTAAGGAAAAGGTGTTTAGTGGCCTTCCAAACTGAGAACACTACGAGCTTCCTATGCGTGTCTTGTTTACATTCGCTGATACAAAGCTCACAAAACACACACTCTGGCAGCAGCAGACTCAGGGCCGCGTGTGCTGGACTTGGGAGGCTCACTTGTACTATAGTCTGTTTATTTTCACCTGACGAGACTAGTGCACACCTACAGCTTGAATGTCATCTGGTTTCGCTGCCTGAAATTCGATGACCCTTATATGTGAAGTCGGGATAAGTCTCCTTGGTTACTAGTCAAATTAACCCTTCTGCCTGATTACCCCTGGATATTACCTGAGTTATAAAGGGTAATATATTTCCTTAAGGCTAAAACAATCGCACTATAGTCCCTTTCTCAGCGAAATTCTGTTACTCATTACGTCTTTATTTAGAGACTGAGGTGACCTTATCAATAGGAGGGCTTAGTTGCAACCTTCAATAAGCCTTTCAGTATAAACGGACAAAGAACAAACTCATCAGGAGGCACGAATAACATTAAAGGAGTCCCTCGAGGTGAAGGGGTTAATATTATATGGCGAGTTTTTATATGTAAATTATGCGGACGTTTAATGCACAGGAAAAAGTTGAAAGAGAACATTTACGTGCAATACTGTATGCAACATGTCACTAAGCATGATTTTCATTTTATTTTTCCAACTTCCTGATTACATTCTGCAGTGAATGGAAGACCTCTTTGGTGTACGGGTTAATGAGGGGTGTATCTAAAAACCCTCAGTTTTAAAAGTCTCCCCTCCGCTAAGTAAGAAATATTAAAAAGGCACCAATCGCACTGAAGGAAATTTATGGTGTAAGATGCAAAATAAACCCATTAAGGAACAGGAACTATATTTTAAGGCGTTTTTTCCAGCCCCACAAAGATCCCTAATTCCTTTTTCCTCAGCTGATGACCAGATATGTAAAGTCTGAAGTACTGATTTGACTAGCAACCAAGAAGACCAACTCCAGCCTCAGAACTAAGATCATCGAAGTGTATGGTTGATGTAATCGTAGGAATAGCCCAGTTCCGTCAGATGAATACTACGAAGACTCCTTTCCACCTCATAATTAAGACTCCTGGAATATCACGCAATCAGGATAACATAGAGGTTGTGGGTGTGGCCAAATTCCTATCTATCTATCTATCTATTGCCAGACACCTTAATCCCGTAAGGGGTGGCCACAAACAAATCGCCTTCATGTCGGCCTGTCCCCCGCCATTTCACTGCCCTGCTCCCAGCTCACACCACCCTCTCTCATATACCTCTCCACTCCATCCCAAAGTCCGTCAGGTGTAAATTAACAGACTATAAACACATGATCCACTACAAGGGGAAACGCTGGGAAGGAGAAGGACAAGTAACAGACTGACTTCTTTATTTCGACTTCTTTATTTCCGGGTACACAGCCTCTGAAGATGGGTTCTGTGTGGCCCAAATCGCTAGAGAAAATACAGTACTCAATCTCTAATTTTTGCCTCTCTCCCATCCAACGAAACCACTGTAGTAAGCCTCCCAAGCCCACAGGGATACGACTCACACATACAGACGGGTAGCCTAGCAATGGCCAGAAGCAAAAAGGAAGAAAAAGAGGAAAGAAGAGGAAAACAAGTCCTTTTTTCTTTTTATGCAACTTAGGGATTACCTGCGTTAGCGAAGGGATTAATGAGGCTCTACCTAATCCCCCCAGCTCGAAACGTCCCCCTGAAGCTGAGAAAAATCGTCAGCAGTTAGAGAAAAAAACAGCAGCCACCAGACGATTTTAATAAGCGTTGAACAGACTCTCAACTGAAGGGGGTTGGATGCAGCCTTCACTAACCCCCTCTCCCTACAAACGTGCTTTCCTGGACTGAATAAAAATCGTCTAGAACCAGCAAGAACTAAATCAAAATTACGTCCCCAGGTTGGAAGGGTTAACAATCTCTCGTAAGTGACTTATTTATTTATTACGAATCACTCTATTTTTACGTTCTATGTTCATGTTAACCCTTTCACCACGACGATGTGTTATTTTGTTCTCTGCTGCCTCCAGACGATGTTATTCACCTATGGAACGAATTTTTAGACTTTAAGTGAGAGAGAGAGAGAAGAAGGAGGGGGAGAATACGAAACTTACCGTGTGTTGACGCGCCGGGTAGTAAGGAGAGAAGGAGGAGCAGCAGAAGGAGGAGAGGGAGGTGGAGGAGGAGGAGAGGGAGCGGTGGTGGTGGAGAGGAGGTGGCTCTACTCCTCTCCGGTGCCGTGACGTCATGGGTGTGGTGGATGTGGTGGTGGTGGTGGTGTCGAGGCAAGCCATCACCAGCCATTACGGACACGGCCAAACCTGTGGGAAAGAAATTAAACCTTAGACACTGTACTATTATTTGTGAAAGAACGTATGGGATGATGATGATGATGATGATGATGATGATGATGATGATGATGATGATGAAGAAGAGGAGGAGGAGGAGGAGGTGGAGGAAGAGGGGAGGTGGAACAGAAACAGGGGAATGAAGAGGACGAGAAGGGGGAAGAGGAGAAAAATTAGGAGGGGGAGGAGGAAGAGGAGGAAGAAGCACAGTAGGAGGAGAATGAAAAGTGTTTATATGACTAATTTTGCAATGGGCCAACAGGGAGGTATTTAAGTTCAACACCCTTGCATTATGGGGTCATTGCTACCTGCTGTAATTAGAAGAAGAGGAGGAGGAGGAGGAGAAGAAAGAAGAGGGAACAGAAAAGAAGCAGCAGAAGAGGGAAGAAAGAAGAGGTCAAGGAGGAGGGAAGATGAAGAAGAAGAAGAGGGTAAGTGTTTACATGTGTAATACGTTAATGGTCCACCAGAGGGCTACAGAGCTCCCCAGCCTGGCGTTAATAGGTCACTGCCGCCGCTCGTAATTACCATCACCTGGGTTTAATATCCACACCTATTTTCCGATAAACAGGGGGGGGGAGGGGGTCCGTAAATGGCACTCCACTACAAACCCACCAGATAGTTTCCTCCTCCTCTGTCTGCTGGTGTGGGTGTGACAGTGAGATTAGGAAATGAAGAAACGATGCAGGATAGACACTGATAACGCCGACTGAACTGTTCCCGTAACACTCAAGAAGTCAACCAACAGAATGGATGGGAAGTGTTATATAAGAACCACCCTCGACTTTCAACTTGCCGTCATTTCTTTATATCCTCCTCAATTCGCATCAAACTTGGCATATTTGTACCTTGTGCCAAGAGCCTCACACATACCTTTTTATTTTTATTTTTTACTCAGGTATTTCAGAGGGATTTATGTGGCCAAACGAACACCCATATAAAGAGAGGTTTTTTGAGAGCCCGTGTTGTGTGTTCATTAATTTACACAGGAGAATGTCAATGTACTTTTGCCGTGTGGAGACCATTTTGCATTCCCTTGAGAATATTGACAATTTTTTTTTTTTTTTTAGCCTTTTCTTCATTCACTTACACATTCACTTATTTATTCAGTGGCTTATTCATTCACTTATCCATTCACTTGCTCATTCACCTACTCATACATTCACCGATTTATTCACAGACCCATACATCTTAACTTTTTCATTCACTTCGTCGTATCGTCCGTAACTCGACTATTCATTCACTTACTTATTAGATCACTTACTTATTCATTCACTTACACTAATTCATTCACGTACTGTACTTACTCATGTCATTCATCCCTCTCTCACTCATTCTCTCCCAGTCCTACCCACTCTTCCATCAAATTATTCATATTCTTTCCTCCTCCTCTTCCTTCTCCTCCTCCTCCTCCTCCTCTTTCCTCTCTTCTCACATCTTCTCCTCCCTCAATTTCAACAACTTTTCTCTCTTCTAACTTCATCAGCTTCTTCTTCTTCTTCTTCTTCTTCTTCTTCTTCTTCTTCTTCTTCTTCCTCCTCCTCCTCCTCCTCCTCCTCCCCCTATTAATGTCTTCCTCAGCAACAACGGAAGAAACCATCTGAAAAGTTGCGAAACAGCCATCCAAATTCCACGAACATTTTATATATATTTTCGTACGATGATCACAGAATTTTCTTAAGACGGTCGTAATATTTTTTTAAGATTGCAATAATTCCTTAAGATGGCTGTAATAAATTTTTCAGATTGTTGTAATACATTCTTTAGATTGTTGTAATATCTTCTTAAGACGGTCGTAATATATTCTTAAGATGGTCAAATATTTTCTTAAGGTGGTCTAATATTTTCTTAAGAGGGTCCAATTTTTCTTAAGACGGTAGTAATATTTTCTTACAATGATCGTAATAGTTAAGAGGGTCGTACTATTTTCTTAAGATTGTCGAAATAATTTAAGATGATCGTAATATTTCCTTATCATGATCGTAATATTTTCTTATGATCGCAATATTGTCTTAAGGTGATCGTAACATTTTCCTATGATGTTCGTAACATATTCTTAAGATGATCGTACGATTATTCAAAGATCGTAACAATGTCGTGTGATGAACGTAACCTTTCGTAGTATAACTGTACACACACACACACACACACACACACACACCAAGTTCCTGACATTCTGGTTATACAAGCTTAAATACATACCCATTTTATTATTATTATTATTATTATTATTATTATTATTATTATTATTATTACAGATGCATTTTACATTTATCCACGCACAGTCAACCCGTCGACTGTAGAGTAAAAAAAAATAAATAAATAAATGGGGAGAATGAGGATATGGTGGAGCGCTATCTGCATGAGGGTGGTGTGAACTGGAGGGATGGCAGCTTGACGGAGGTAAGCGAGGGGACATTGGCTCCTATTCTCGTCGCGTGAGGAAGCTCCCTAACACCTCTTCCTTGGTGATTTATTCTGGATACGGCTGGTTAATAGCCTTTTGTACACTATTTATGCAGAGTGTAGCGACGTTTGAAGGATTTATGTTCAGAGTAGGACAGTAGGTGTAAGAGGCAAAAATAAATCGCTTAGGAAATAGTGTTATGGACCTTCCTTGACCAACTAGAACACGCGCCTTGGAGACGATTTATTTGTGGCCAGCCCCTCCGAGATTAAAACGTTTGGGTATACACAGGTAGACAGAAATCACTCCCCCTGTCAAGTCCTCAGCCTATCACCCTTCATGTCCCCCTTTCTCACACTCCACCTTATACAGCAGCCGATATGAAAACATTCTTGAGTTATAGCATACGAGAGACACGTTATAGATATGTTAGCTCATTCAGTCAGCCAGTTAGTCGTGGAGGGGATAGTCAGTCAGTCAGTCAGTCAGTCGCAGTCAGAAACCTTAAAAAACAGGTAACAAAAACATTCTGTTGTTAAAGGAGCACTTGCTTCATAGACAGATAGACAGATGGACAGACAGACAGATAGAGAGAGATAGATTGATAGATAGATAGACAGTTTATTGCCCACAGTTTACATCATCAGTCAACCAGTCAGTCAGTCAGCCATTGTCATCAAACCTTTTTATACTGTAGAGCAGGTAACAAAAACATTACCAGTGTTATTTTAAAGGTCACCATCATTTAGTCAGCAGGGGGCCGGTCAGCCAGTCACTCAGTACAGCACATGGAATACAGATATGATTAGAGCCAGTCAGTCAGTTAGTCAGTCAGCAAGTCAGCCATTCAACAGGGTATTACTAGCAACCCTCATATGGTAGGTAACACAGAGGCATTCCAGTGTTTTATCAAAGGTGTGCCTCGTTATGGATATCACTGAACTGTTATTCTACAAGTCCTATAGTCAGCGAGAGGTCAGTGAGTCAGCGAGCGAGTCACATTGTCAGCAAGCCTTACACAGCAGGTAACACAAAGCATACCTGTGCCACATCAAAGGACAAGTCAATATTGGACCACTGCCTAAAGTTTTCATGCCCGTTCAATGTTTTTACGGGAGCTGCTCATAAAAGAGAGAGAGGGAGAGAGACATCGTGGTCTGGTTGGTAACGTGCTGTGTTGTGATCGCTGGGCTGGAATGACTATGGTTCAAAGGATTAGGATGCAATACAGAGAAAAGAAAACAACTAACAAAAAAAGGTTATAGCTAAGGTAAAAGGTCTACGAGTCAGAAAAAAATACAAGGAGTGAAATGCATGAAGGTTGCCCCCCTCCCAAAAATCAATATTTAGACTTTGCATTAATCAGTAAAATTCAATAGCCACGTTTCAACCCAACTGAATTTTTAATATCCCTCTGAATTGTCTACCTTTTTTGGGGGGGATCTATACCCTCTGTTTCAAGCGACATTCGTGAATATCGCTGTATGTAAATGAAAAGCAGAATGTGACTCAAAATTGAACCCTGTGACGCTGCTTGCAATTCATCCAGTCTGACTCTGCCATTAATTCCAGTTCTTTGTTTACATTCTTTAGGCCAAGTTTATATCCATCTTAATACATTGCCACTGACACTATGGACTCTAAATTTCTCAACAAGATTTTTATGGGAAATTTTAACATATACTTTCTGCAGATCAAGATGGATTGACGCTATTTTTGTCTTTCACACTGTCTAAAACATCAAAGGGGTTGGTAGAACGTGAACGATTGCTCCGCTACGAGAGTTTCATGAGAAAAG
>JAGKTI010019528.1:0-16924 GCA_018397915.1 Birgus latro | reverse complement strand
AGCCAACCATCACTGCAACACATAAAATACACCCACATGAGTTTCTAAGAGGGGCACTATTAATTGGTCATTCTGCATCTTTAACAATTAGGTCCCTTAGTAACATGACCCCTCAGTTATACCCACATTTTGAAGTTATGTTTTAAAATAGAACAGTCTTGGCCAAGCTTGATTTAGAACCCTCAAGCCTGAAGAGGGTTCAAGTAGGACTAGATCTGTTCTACCTTCAGTCAACATACCTACCATAACAGGGTATAAATTCTTTCCTTTGTTAGTTTTGTAATACAGTACTTGTTGTCAAATACAGTATATTATGTCTCCACACTATACACTCTTTCAACAGGCATAAATTCTTCCTCTATCAGTTTTGTTATATGGTAATTAAACGACACAGCAACCTGAGCAAATCAGAGCTTTATTCTAGGTGAAATAGGGGCTTTCTTCACACCTCTTCCTTAGTGATATATTCCGCATATTACACCCTAAAATTCTCTCATATGCCATCAATATTGTTTTAATATTGATATACTTTACATCAATAACATACAAGAATATACTGCTAAGGAACAGGTGTTGAGAACCCTACTGCCACTTAGAATATAACCTTCAGTAATAGAGAAATATAGGTGTTCAAGAATAAGTAATGTCAGACCTTCATTCTGCTAAACATTAAAAATATATACTGTATATATATATTTATTTATATTTATATCATATGTACTGCCTCAAGTATATCTAGCTATACATAATACTGCAGTGAGGCTCATATTCAAAGTGGCTTTTTGGAGACTTAAAACATCTTCCTTAGTGATTTATTCTCCACAGTACACTTCAGTATCCTGTTGTGTTATTGATTTGAATTATGTTGACATTAAATTGGTACAAATAACATACACGAGAATTCAGAAGTGTAATATGCAAAATAAGTCACTAAGGAAAAGGTGCTACATAACCTCCTGTGCCTCTAGGAATATGGCTTGTAGTTTTGGAAAAGAAATCTACATAATGTACTGTACTGTCTCTCGAAAAAATATCATCATCGGCGACTTGAGTCATGTGCAGGGTCATATTTACATTAAGTGATTTCAGTGGCTCTTCCTGCTCAATGATAGAAAATATAGTCTTATTTCACACAATAATTTCCTTGCCTTGGCCACATATAAGTACCCGAGACCAATGTAAGAATACTGAAGGGTTGCAGTGCTTGCATGTGAGTGTAGCAATCGTCCCTGATAATGTACGTAAGTGAAAGTTATCACCCTCTTCAATGCCATGATATATTTTCTGTTTTATTCATGCTACCTTCAGACAGTTTTATTCAGATTGCAATGGCATTATACAGGGATTAGAGGATTAGATATAGCCTTGAATAACTTCTACATTATTTGGGGGGGGTTGTGAAGAGGGACACATTCATGAGGTGGTACTGATATAACTAGTGTAGGTAGCTTAGCTGCCTGGTTATACAAATGTCCCTCAACTCCCTCCCTATCCCTGAAAGGTGGATGGTGGACTACAAGGGAAACACAGCTTCAGCCTGCAGTCCACCAGGTTCATGTCCAGATGAGCCTGGGGCCACAACAATGACAACAACTGCCTTGGGACTTTCTAAGCTAAGTACAATCATCCAACAGCAGTAAAAATGGAAAAGAGGTGGAAGAAAACATGGGTGAAATGGTGCTGAGCTTTACTCCCAACTAGCTTCACCCTGAAGAAACCATAAATGAAACTCTGCTCTTTTCACTGTAGCTTGGCCCAAACTTTTTGACTTTTTGCAGCATATTTCATGCACCTCAATGGCAGAATAAGACAATACTATGGCTCTACATCCTTTCCATAGTGTTCTTTTTTTATTAGCATCATATTCCAGTGATAATGTATTTTTACAACTCAGCAATCAATATTTATAGATGGCAATTTTAGGCCAAGTTTGAGTAAAAGGAGGATAATTAAAAATGCTCAGCTCTGTTTCACCCATTAGTTTCTTCCACCTCCTTCCTACATTTGTCAAAAATGTCAACAGTAGCAGGAATATAATATAAAATACATTGTAGAACTGAAGGGATGAAAGAACATTTGTTATACTGAACAGTACTCTTAAATCCACCTGACAATTCAGTGCATATGCCTGATACATAAACATTCATTAAAAAAGAAAAGATCACTGAAGGAGCAGACGTAACTTGATATTTTGAATTTAAATATACTATACATCCATGAGCACAAGTCTGCCAACAGCTCCTTGCCAGCACTGTGTTCTGTGGAATGTTGGGTGGAAGAGAAACAGGTTAGAGCTTGAAGTCTTTATTTTCTCTTATGTTTCAGGCAATGCAGAACCCATCTTCAGTGAGCCTGAACAAGAAGATGGGTTCTGTTTAGCCCAAAATGGTAGAGAAAATAAAAAAATCAAGTTCTGGCCTGCGTCTCTCTCCCACCCACCACTTCCACTTGTAATGAATTATCTACTGTGTTCTGTCTTCCATGTTTTTCATTCCTCTCCAGACAACAGAGAATATCTTGCCTTCTCATATTCTTTTGTGGTTCATACTGGCATCATATAAAAGCAGTATATATAACACCTTCCTTTGCCACAGCGGCAAGAGAAGTGTTGGTGAATTTTTGCTTATGAATGTACATTCATGAGCCACTAGGATGTATTCCAGGTGGCATAGGTTTCACAGCACCCCCTCCTTAGTTATTTATTTTGCACATTACACCTTAACATTCTCTTTTGTGTTATCTATAGTGTTTTAATAACATAGTTTGCACCAGTGATGTACAAGACAATACTGATGTGTAATATGCTGAATAAATTGTTGAGAAAGAGGTGTTAAGAAATCTCCTAAAAAAATCAAAATATGCCCAAATGTTTCTGCTCCGTCTCTCCTCTTACCCCCAGTTGTAGGGTCATAAATAGGGTTTCACACCAAACCAAGGCCTGTTATTGGGAAGCTGAAGTTTTGTTACACTGCACAAGTGGTAGAAATAGTAGTTGTATCCCCAGGTTCATTCAACCCTTCCAGTTCATAATGACTCTTACTTTGTTTCATTTCACTTTGTATATCAAGGTTTCATAATACCAGCATGCACCTGCATTAGTCACTCAATGGCAGTTAATAACATATGCAGAAAATTAATACTATACAGTTTGTTTTTGTCTGAAAATAATGAGAATAAAACAATACATCACTGAATTCAGTGTGCTAACACTGGACAACAGGTCTTCCTTCAATCAGTGTGGAACCCAAACTATGTCTTCCCTCCAGCCAGGGCACTGACACATCCAGAGGTGTCAACTGTTCACCCTTGTTTTTTCACACTGAGATTATACTGCTTTTACTCTATCTCAGCCTAAAACTACCATCTCTCCACCTTGAATGCTGGATTGTACCACCAGAGTAACACTAGAATATGATGATAGCCATGAAGAAGTTCTATGAAAAGGAAGTGAAGCTGTAGCACAGTACATGTACTGTTTTTTCTGCCTGTAAGAAGCAAGTTGCCAAAGGGTTAATACCTAGGCCAAGTCAATGTAAAAGAAGTGGAGTATTATAGAGATTCTCTCTTTTGCTGGCTATTGTGTTATGTTCTGTTCACTATATCTTGCCCAAATTTTTGTCCTCTTGGGGCATACTTCACATATCTCGGTGGTAGAAAAAAAAAAAAATGTGGTCAGCATCTTTCCCATATCACTTCTTTATGCCTAGTCCCATATTTAATCTCGTACTACAATGCAGAATTTGAGATGGAAAGATGGTAATTTCATGCCAAGTTAGAGGAAAAGGGGTATAGTAATATCATACATATAAACTCTTCAAACAGGTGCTGTGAAAGGGCCAAAATATGTCAGGGAGAAAACTTGACCTGCAATTCCAATGAGCCTACTTCACATTTAGGGCATGTCTGTCACTTTTCTCACTGACGCATCATACAAAAAAGAATCACCTATGGGCAGAAACATACACCAAGCCTCTCTCATGGCTTAAAACACCTTTAGCACCACAGGGAAACTCAGCTAATATCTATTCACCCATACTGTGCTGAGGATCACACCCTTGATTTTGTGTTGACCATCTGACAGGTTTGTACTGCCTGATCATGGTGTAATGGAAAGCTGCCTGGCTGTCAAGTGCTCTGGAGTTTGATTCGTGTTATGTAAGTAGCAGTAAGTCACAGTTGTAGTCAAAGTTTATCTGAAGTTGCCCTCCTCCAGCAGTTTGCCATCCTCCTCTCAGGGCACTGGGAGGGAGATGAGGGATGTTTGTATAACTACGTAGCATAGCCACCTCGTTATATCAGTGCCACAGCATGAAGGCGCCCCTCTCCATCATTCCCAGCACAATACAGGTGGATAAATAAGGCTCTCAGTTTTGGAATATAAGTAAGAACTGAAACATGAGAAATCCATCCATCCATCCAGAAACAGAGGTGGTAAAATATTAGATAGTGTTGTCCCCAGTAGCAGAGCTGAAATTACTGGTGAACTCTTGTCCCCTGGCTCTCCTACTCATTGTATCATCCCTGAACAAGACTCAAGCTAACATCTTCATCAAGCTAACTCATCAACAAATATCTTACACTATGAACAGGTATGTGTACAATCTTGGCACAGGGAGGTTGTAGGTGGAGGCTAAAATTCAGATAGCCAATGCATAGCAATTTCAAAATTCTGATAGCAATAGAAAGGGATCGTACAAAATAGCTTGTTGTAACCTCAGATCTAAAAAAATTCCCACAGTGCTGAAGAAAGATGTGTGAACTACAATACGAAAAGGAAAAGCACATATTCTTGAATTCTGATATAGTGTACAGACAAACAAAAAATTCTGTTCAGTCCTCCTGCCCCTCCTTCAGTGGTGGAGTCATGGATGCTTGAATGTGATGCAGTGAACAAAGGTGTATATCATCATCCACAGTTGTAGCAGCGGTAGAAACCCAAAGCTCATCTGAACACAATGGACTGCACGTTACAGCTGTCCTTCTTCCACAGTTCACCATCCTCTTTTTGTGGGACAGGAGGAAGTTAAGGAACATTTATATAACCAGGCAGTGGAGCCATCCAGTCATGTCAGTGCCCCCACATGATGGGATCCCATTCTAACACCCATCGACAGTTGACTGATAACATACACCCCAGTAGACTATGTAACATTCATGCATCTATGAATATAGCTGTTCAGCCAGACTGCATAGGGAACAACTACTACAGTGATGCAAAAAAAAATAAATAAAGGTGGGGGCAGAAGAAGTGAACTGATTTTTGTATTTGACTGTTTCCTGCACATCTTAACCTTACATCAATGATAAAAACTGCCTTCTCTAGCCTCTCCTTAACCCTCTCACTCTGATGATGTATTTTATATTCATTATCATTACTACTATAGTTCTTTCGCCTTAACTTGACCCATATTTTCATCCTCTTGAAGCTTATTTCACGTAGCTCTATGCCAGCAATATACGAGAGTACAACTTCACATCCTTTACAGACTCAGAGTACTTTTTTGTGACTATCACAACATTCCAGTGATATGATGGTGTTGCATCACAGCACTGAAGACAGAAAGATAGCAATTTTAAGTTAAGTTAAAGTGAAAAGAAACTAAACAATTTTATTCAGCTTAAAGTTCTTTTAAACAGGAGGGGTTAGCTCTATCCTTCATTAACACCTTCATCACTAGAGGTCTGTCTTAAATAGAATAAAATAATCTGGTGATTGCAGTAGTAATAGTTGCAACCCCAGGCTAATGTGATCATGAACTCAGTGGACTGCAGGCCAAAGCTGCTCACCTCCTTTTGGAGGACAGGGAGGGGACTGAGGGATGTTTGCATAACTGGGCAGCTCCACCACCTGGTCATATTGGTGCCACCACATGAAACAGTCCCTCACTGGCACCAGGTGACTGCAAGAATAAAATGTATACATCATCAGAGGATATTCATCACACAAAGCAATGAAGTGAATTTCCAGTAACACTGTAAATTCCTTTCACCTGTGTTCAAGCATCATTACCAATGCATTCAAAAAAAAAAAAAATCCTGTGTCTTATACCAAAGTTTTTTTTCCATTGTTCTTGACTACATATGTGAGATTTGTTTATGACTATGATAGAAATACCTGTACAATACTTGTGGCAGATTCACTACAAAATTTACAATCAACTCAGTCAATAATGGGCTATGTTTTCACATGACAGACAAAGGAAGCAGAGTATAAAAACCCGTCCCTTATTCATCCTCAAAAACTGAATCTCAGGGGTGTTTGCTTAAACCTCTAAGTGCAAAGTGGAATGCAATCCCTCAATTTTTAAAGATGAATTCTGATGCATGTGACAAAGATGGAACCTATCTGGCCTTTCTATATAGTAGCTGACTGCACCTTGCATTGTTGGATGCTGGCATTACCTAAATCACCATCAAAACTCAGGGGCTCAGATTCCACCTTACGGTTTAAGGTTTAGGCGCGGGATTGTTAGTTACGACAGAGAAGTAAATGCAAGTTTCTTTGTGAATCTGAACCTGCCGAATTAACCCACAAACATACAGTAGACAGCTCCTAGGAGCCATCAGATCATATATACAGTAGATATTTAGGTGGAAAATACGAACACCAGCCAATTCGGACAAAGAGACTGGTTAAGAGACACAATCTAGCATTTAACTAAGGTTCTAACTTGATCACCCTAACGTTCATTCATCATAAGGTTATGGACGTCAATGTTATTATTATTATTACAGTATATATATATTTTTTACATTATACACATATTCATGGCAAAACAGTCCTCAGTTGGGAAAAAATATAGCACAGTTGAGGCTGTAAGGGATGAAAAATGAAATGTACACATAAAACATACACACACACACACACATTACTCGTATGCAGTCAGGGACGAACGCTGGCCTACTGTTCCACTGTATCTACTTCACACGTAGGACAAAGAATCATATCAAGTCTCTCTCAGCTTAGAAATATCAGCTAGCAGAGGAAAGCAAGAAGCAGAAGAGGTAAAACATAACAGAGAACAGAGAAACATACCAATCCTCTCTCATGAATATTAGCCAGCAGGGGAAAATGAGATGTATATGAGGTGAAATATTAAAGAGAAACATACTAAGTCTCTCTCAGCTTAGGGATACCTAGTCAGCTGATGAAAGTGACAAGTAAGTGATACACAGAACTAGGCAAGAAATATTAGTTAACTGAAAATAGTGAGATTTAGATGAGGCAAAACAATACGTATAAACATAACAAGCTTTTCTCAGCTTATGAATGTTAGCCAGTACAGAGAAGTGTGAAGTAGATGTGAAATACTAGTCAAACTTTCATCTTTAACTGCACAATTGAAGAGCCACATAAATCATGTGTTTGCATTGTCACACACAAATTTTACACACTGCAGTTCACTTCACATCTCGTTCATACTTCACAGAGTCTGAAATGAATCTCGTTATGCACCATTTTATTTATACTGACATACCAGTTAACCTTTTTTGGTGATGTGCTTTCTCAGTTCATTTTTGCTACTTCCAGGCAATTTTATTCAACTCTGGAAAGACCTCAGGTACTATAGGGGTTAATGAAGGCAGCATCTGCCTTGTCCAGTCCTATAAGTCTCTCCTAATCTGAATAAAAGTGTCTGAAACTTGTGGCAGTGGTAGTAGTAGTTGTAGCCACATGTTCTTCTGAAATGTGAACCCAGTGGACTGCAGAATGAAGCTGTCTTCTTTCTCCAGTCCACCATCCCCTTTTGGGGCAATAAAGAAGGGACTGAGGGTTGTTTGTATAACCAAGTAGCTTCACCACCTGGTCATATTGATGACACCACATGAAGGCATCCCTCACCACCATCATCTGAGAGTGGAAAAACTAAAATAAGAATACATAATGTACATAACTGGGCCAATGTGCAGTGTTTGTTATAAAAATTAGCCTCTATGACACAATGATGCATATTCTAATAATGATCTTCCTCCTTGATGTTGAAGAGGAACACCTTCACACAATGACACTGATTTAACTGGGTGGCCACACTATCTGGTTATACAAACATCCCTCCCTAACCCCCAAATGGAGGATGGAGGACTGTAAGAGAACAATTTCAGCCTGCAGTCCACAAGGTTCTCATTTCAGATGAACCTGGGACTACAACTAACGTATTACTACTACGGCTACAGCTAGTGTATTACTGCTACTGTTACTACTCCTTCCAGACTATTTTATTCAGTTTAGGAGAAACTTTTCCAACTGGAGAGGTTAGATATAGCCTTCATTAGCCCTTTCACCATATATGATTTTTTCCTTAAGTGGAATATTTCCTTCTGAGAATAATACATCTCTGGATTGAAGAGGTCTAGTTCCATCAGATGAAAACAACTGAATATATAAAGACTCTCCTAAGCTGGGGAAAAAAAAAATGTTTGCTGGTAACTTGATTAAAATGAGAAGTACTCAGTGCTTAGAAGGAGTTTTTGATTAGGAAGGGTTAGATATATCTTTCAATCCACTCCTTCCATCCATCATCCAATCCTCTTTTGCTCAATCTGTAGCAAAGGTGTCCAGAGATAAGCTACCCAATCTCAACATCTGCAAAATGGGTGACCATCCTCATTCACCCCTGAGAGGGCCATTTGTATAACTGGCCAGCTTCACCACCTACCCACTGCATGGATACATCCCTCTATGATGCCATAAAAAGCTGTGATATTCTGAAACACATCCCCAGCTGATATGAAATGCCTGTATATGTAACTGTTTGACTTTACCAATGAGGAATGGTAATGGTAAAAGGAAAAACTGGTAAGTCAGTCCTATTCTACAATTTTCAAGGTGTAAGGGCCTGAGGTGAGGCTACTGTAGTCTAGTACATCTGAGGGTAGATGACCAGCCTGATGATGATGACAGTGACGATGACAATGATGACAATGATGATGATGACGATGATGATGACCAGCCAACTCCTCAAAGAGGTATTACATGATAAAGGGTACTCCATTCACTCTTGGGTATCAAAATATGCACGGCTGTTACTCCAACTGAGGTGTTCTAACCACTTGACCACCAGGTGCCTTGAAGAAAATAAACTGTGGTAAAGCATAAAGCAAAGGCATCGTGCATTACAGCTTCATAACATAAATACAGTAAATCATAAAAAAGATGATGGCAGTTAAAATTGTTATATACAAGTACCAAATTAAAATCTTCAGTCTGATGACATATCTTACTGTATAACTTATTTGGCTTATGAGAGACTTTTACAGCTTGAGGGGGTGATGATAGTAGCAGTTGCAACCCCAGACTCATCTGAATGTGAACCCAGTGGACTGCAGGTTGAGGCTGCCCTTCTTCTAGAGTCCACCACCTTTCTTTTATAGGACAGGTAGGGGACTGAGTGACATTAGTATAACTGGGCAGCTCCTCCACCCAGTAATATCAGTGCCACCACATGAAGGCATCCCTCTTAAATAACCCCTTGGTGCTAGAGAAGGTTGCCTTCATGCAGTGGCAATGGTATAAGTGGGTGGTGAAACTGCCTGCACATTCTTCAGTTCTCTCCCTTTACCCCAGAAGGAGGATGGTGGACTCCAGGGCAACTTCAGGCTCCGGTCCACCAGGTTTATGTTAAGATGAGCTTAAGATGAGCTTTAGGGCCACAACAATAACACGTCCAATACGGAACATCTTTCCAAATCTAAATACTGTAATATCATATGGAATGGCAAAAAGAAAATGTAAAATAAATCACTGTGTTGAAAAGGTAATTACATTTGCCAAATAAAAAATTACCATCAGCATCATCATCATCATCATCGCCCAGACATCTTTTCCCTTCCTAGGATGGGTGCAGGCAGGGTCCAGAAAAAAAGAAAAAAAATGACAGCAAGAGAAACTAAAAATAATAAAATAATAACAGCTAATAAAGTCAAATACCCAAAAATACTTTCAAAATACAGTACTAAGGTAAATCAGTCTATTGCCTTCAAAGTGTTTTTACTTTTATTTCTGACATGCACTTAAATTGGGGAGTAAAAGAAACAACAGAACAAGTCAAAACTGTAAACATAAGAGCTAAAGTAACTCAGTTCTAACATAAACACAAATAAACATGACTTAAAATATTCTCAAACTAACATAAACACAAATGAACATAAGAGCTAAACACAACACTTTGCAGAGTTCAGTATTCTTACTGAACTCTGAATGCCACTGAAGCATCCTAATATATCGGTAGTGGTAGCAGTAGCAGTAGTTATAATTTGTTCATCTGCAATGTGTACCAGGTGGACTGCAGGCTGAAGTTGTCCCTCTCCTGCAGTTCACCATCCTCCTTTCTTTGAATAGGGAAGGAGATGAGGGACTTACATATAACCAGTCAGTGGAGCTGGCTGGCTATATATATATCAGTGACACCAAATGAAGGCATCCCTCTTCACCACCATATCAAATACCAAAACACATATATAAAGCTTAAATGCCTATCAGCAGTTAAGGTTGTGTGTGCAAAAGCATCTGCTATATTCCACACCAGCCAACCTGTCCACAGATTCTTCTCACCTTTTAACTGTCACCTCTGATTGGCTTAGGTAATTTTCTTTCTCTCAATAAAATGGTGATTTGTGCCAGCTGGCATCCACACCGAACACTTGCTGGTGCAGGCAGGAGTTTTGCATCAGTGTTTAGTTGTTGCTACTGTTCTGCCCCACTTGTCCATCGACCACAAGCAAGCAACCACCTTCTCATGGCAGACAGTGCCTCACCAAGGTCAGAACAAGACCCTTCCACAGACCCCACTGGACACAGGTGAGGGTAGGCAAGAACTTCTACAGTTTACAGTGATTCAGAACTACTGCCTGCGACCACTCTTGCCATCAAGTATTTGCTGTGGATGTGGCCTCATACAGTTTGGTCATTTTTATAAATAAATTTCACACTAATTTTTACAGGAGTCTCCTATGTTGGCTAAGAAAATGTGGCTCTATGAAAACATCAGTCAGCTGGTGTAGGGTATATAACTGCTACTTGTGATGGCTGCTATTTATTCGCAAAAATCAAAATAATGAGCAAAATAAAAAATAATCTAAATACACATAGAACTCTGTTTTTATAACTGAGAGCATAAAAGTCTGGAAAGCTTTAAGTTTTTGATGATTATTCCTCATGTATTTGACAATAACAGAATGCCTGATATTTTTGTACTGTTTCTGACTACACTCTGTGATGTGGGATACAGAGTGATCACATCTTACAGTTACCAGAGTTCCATATATGACCATCAGAAATCAGGGGCTGCCTTATACCTTTGGGCACTCAGTTTTTAAAGATGTGGCCAATTGTGCTGCATTAATTTGGTGATTAGAGAAGTGGCGTAGTTCATTCATGGTGAAGACATTAACTAAACATATCAGCTTAAATCAGTCCTTAGTTCCCTGTGGTGTAATAAATGTGTGCTAAACAAAACAGAGCTTAGAATCAGGTATCTTATTATGGAGATACATATATAACTGATCAAATAATTATGTTTAACTATCCAATCACTATTCAGCTACATCAGTAAGTAAAAAAAAAAAAAAAAAAAAAAATCAGCAATAGAACTGGATATCTTGTTTTGGAAGATGTAAATGGTTAAATTATTATCCTTAACTACAAATCATTATTCTTAACTATCCAACCACTACTCAGCTACATCAGTGAGTGAAAAAGTGTATTTTAAAAAAATCCAAAAAATGTAAAAAAAACATTCTAAATATACACACAAGCTCAAGCACTCTCTAAACAGGATCCAACATTATCAAACTAGATGGTCTGATGCCAACACTGAAACCTACATTCAATTTTTTTTCCCCATTAAGTTAGATGCATTTCCATCTAAGAAGTGGATCAGGTTCAATGCTTATATAAAACCATGTAGAGGAGAGAAACTGGTCAATTTTGCCTAGACCAGGGCCCTATATTCCAGATGGGACAAAAGTGACTTGATGGATGGATGTGGAAACAAAGATTAAGCTATGGGGCTAATAATGTTTTTGTGCAATCTTTCCTGGTTTCTTGATCATTTTTAAGTCAAATTTGCAAGCTGAGTTGGAATATACATGGGCAGTCACATCCAGATATCGTAGTTGCATCTTTCTTCAGTTTTTCCCTGTTATCTCAAGAAAATTTAATAAGGGAGACATTTTGAATTAGACAAATCAGCTATAAGCTTCATTTATCCCCTATTTCAGGTCTTTTCTACTCAGGAGCCTTATAGATGCCACATAACAAAAGGAAATTACAGTGGCATCTTTTCATATTTTCATCTTGCTAATTCCAAGTCAGTTCTATTTGGCTTAAGAGACACATTTGAATTATCCAGATTAGCTTTGCCTTCATCTATCCCACAACTATTAGAAGAAAAGTTCACCTATGGCCACCCCGTTATTAAGCTTAGCCACCCTTTAGCTACCACTGTTTAAAAACCTTAATTACACTCGTGTATACAGCTTACCATATTAAATTCCAGAGGTTTGTATGTATAAATGCTAGGCTGTAAAAACATCAAGGCATTATAGCACCCTCATCTGTGTGGGGCTCAAACCCATCTTGCCATGCATTTTTTTAGACCTGCAGTGGTTTGGCAAATCTGAGCCCCTCACTGACAAATGAAGGTGCTTTAATGGCTTGATTTTATTACCATCCAATAGCTCAGTTTCAGATACTCTATACTACTATTTTGCCACAACATTATGCCGTCACTAAAACACAGCAATAAAATAACATTATGAAAAGGTGTAACAAAAGATACAATTACCACTTTAAAACAACACATGGGGTTTCAAAATTCACGACTTGCGCCCCTTAAAATACACCAATCACTCATTCACACTGCAGGATGTAAGTAATCAACTAATCTAACATTCCCCCAAAATGTGTAATAACAATTTTTTGTTGTAAAGAATGTACACATCTTGACAGTAAAGCATCGGTATATTCTAACCTGACCTGACCTAACCTACCCTAACTTGTGAAATTTTTTTACTCATTCTGCCTATGGATGTATTTTTTATTTCATTCTTGCTACCCACAGACAATTCCATTTAGTTTCAGGGAGATTTCTAGAACTTGTTGTTGTGATTGAGCTAATTTGGACATGAACCCAGTGGACTGCAGGCTGAAGCTGTCCTTTTCCTACAGTTCATCAACCCCCTTTCAGGCTTAGGAAGCTGGGGGACATCTGTGCAGTATAACCAGTAGTTCTGATGCCTGGCTATACTTGTATCAATGCCACAAGTGAAGGCATCTTTTCCAGTTGTGAATTAGTTAACTGAGGCTATATCTAAACCCTCCAGTTTGGAAAATCTCTCCAAAACTTAATAAAAAATTCATCTGCAGAGGGCAAGAAATAAAAAAAAAAAATCACATCCTTGGACTGAGGAAGTTAAAAGGTATCTGAGTTCATTAAGTAATACAGACTGCATTGGCCATCATTTAATTAAGGGTACACGTTAAACCAATTTGTCGTCTGTGGATGTGTGGATTCATTTTATTCTGCTTACAATGAGACAACTGAGGAGCTCTGTGGAATAACCCTGAAATACTAAATTAAAAATCTGAGAAAATGGTGGTGAGCTTTTTTTTTTCTTTTTTTTACTGAAACCCTCATTGCACCAAATTTTAAAAATTAAGAAAACAGAGGTTAGACAATATATTTTTTTCACCCATAACCAAATGTGCCAAATTATTAAAAAAAAAAAAAATGGAGGCTAGACTATTAATTTTTTTTACCTCTCAACCCCAAACATGCCAAAGTAAAAAAAATGAGAAAATGAAGGTTAAACAATGGATTTTCTTACCCAAACTCTAAATGTACAGAATCTACACAAAAGAAATGAGAAAACTGAAGTTGCTTTTTTTTTCCTTTTTTTTAAACCAAATCCACGGAGCAGCCGTGGCACAGGGGGTTGGAGAGCTCCGCTCTGGCCAAAGGGTCGGACATTTGAGTCCAACCAAAAGGTCATTGGTAGACATCAGGAAGGGCATCCAGTCATAAAGTGCTACACACTCCAAACCCAAGTCCTCTACCCAGGGGCAACGCCATAGCCCTTAACAAAAAAAGGGGACACAGCATAAAAAAAAATGAATGCGAAACAAAATGAGAGAGAGGAAATCGAGGTCGCACAGATTTTTTTTTTCCCATGGGACCTTTGTAGTTCCTCCACAGAGTAACAACATAAAAACAGTACAAGGTGTTCAGTGGAGAAACCCACAGAACATCATGGGTTAAAAAAATTGCAAATCCCCTCCTCCATTTCCTTGGCTTCGATTTTGGCATGCTGAGCGTTACTCTATGGATTGGGCGATGGAAATAAAAAGACCATGGCACCATATCAAGAGAGGTCAAAGCCACAATACAACATAAGAAAAAGCAGAACGAGGACAATGCTCCACAGTTTTCCTCAATTTTTCTCAAATGAAGCACATTCCAATGTTGTAGCAAAGTGTTCAAAAATGTCTCAGTCAACTTTCTGGAACACTCAGATTTTCCTCTCATGAATTAAACAGCATAAACTTATCATCATAACCATCATCAACCACAACTCCTAAGCTTACCATGAATAAAATAATGACATGCATCCACACAGGAGTATAAATTAAAATACTATTAGCCAAACTCTACCTTCACCTTCGCTATCCTTGTCTACATCTTGCTTCACTGTCTCACTGATGCTATAATACACTCTATGGACAGTAAGTGGGATTAATAATACATTACTTAGCAAAAATATATATATATATATCATTCGTTATATGAGGTCATTTTTTTTTCTTTTCAGTTTAAAACAAGCCTGCACAAAAATCTTAAGAAGTAGGAGGGGGTCGAGTACTTTGATGACCTGGTATCATAGTTCATTAAGTATATTAAAAGGATACTTCTCTCATTTTATCTCTCATTACCTTTTGCATTATCTCCCATTATCTCTATCTTGCCTCCTTGGTCTTAACTCCTTCACCTCTATGACACTTAGTATTTTATTCTTGGTATTCCCAGATTATATCACTCACCTCAGGAGTCTTTTCAAAATTGATGGATCAGATCTAGCCTTAATCCCCTTATTACTATGATGTCTTATGAATGAAAATAAAACAATCCAGCAGCAGTGACAGTAAAATATAAATGGATGAGACTGATACCCTATTTTAAATTTTATTCTTGCAACACCAAATAACTTTATGCAACCTAGCAGACTTCTAGTAGTGAAGGGGTTAATGATGGCCATACCTAACTCTCCCAGTTCGAAAAGCCTCTCCGGAGCTGTATGACATAATTTTAAAATAGCAAGGATTAAAAAAAAAAAAAAATCAAAGTAATGAAAGGGATTGGGAGGAAGGGACTGGAGGAGGAGAGAGGAAAATAAGGAGGAAAGTGGGGAAAGAAAATATGCAAAATTACTGTGAAGAGTTAAATCCATTTCTGATACCAAGTGTCCAAAATATTCAACCCCAAGACCTTACCCTAGGAGAGCCAAACCAACACATTTCAGTGGCTGAACTACAGTGCATTTGCTTTAACCTGACAAAGATCCCTGACCTACCATTCAACCCAGTTGATGATCAGGCAACCAGACTGAAAGATTGATTTACAAGAAAGTAAACTCATTCCTACCTCACAACTAAACCTCATTGAGTGGCCCAGTTCTGTCAGGTGAAAACAAACTGGCCACAGTAACCGCATCGACCCCCACACACCACCGATGATAAACAAAACCTCGGGTAAATCGTATGGCACTTATGAAGGGAGAGAGAAGAGATAGCTGGGGACTTTTTCTGAACGTTTACATCTTTGTTTATTCACTTTTAAGTTTGTTCTAGGACAAAGTCTTGCCCCAGAATACAGTCAATGTTCCTGTATATATGCTTGCTTGCTGCCTTAAATTCTACAATACATCAGGCCTTTAGAAATAGGTCCTGGGGTAAATAGTGTACAGTCAGCCAAAAAAGTTGATGTCCTCTATCCTGGCCCTCTCCTCCACCGCCAAACACCTAATTCTCCTCAGCCAGTCTCTCACTATAGTTCCTTAACCTTGACTTGGCAGAGATTTCATCCCCTTATATTTTATTTCCCATATTTCAATGCTAAAATAAGAAAATACTGCATTAACTCTCAACATCCTGTTGCCAGCAGTTTAGTTTCCATAGTGCAGTGTTAAAATACGACAATAGTACTGCCAACCAACATCCTTCGCCAGCATTTCTTTGTGACTAGTACCATACTCTAGCATTAACCCCTTCAATCCAGTCATATTCTAATGGCTAGTTCATGTTATGTTGTAGTTTTTTATTAATTTTAGGAGATAGTTTTTTAAGTGAAGGGATTTCATGTGTACTATCTAATCCCTCTAATTTAAAAAATCTCCCCAATTCAAAACTGAATAAAATAATCTAGTTGAAGCAAGAATATAATCAAAGGCGCATCACTGGGCTGAAAGGAGTAATCTCATGTCACAGTTCAGCATTCAAAATGGAGAGAGAGCAAATTTAGGCCGAGTTAATGCGAAGGGACTATCACTCAAGCCCCAACTTGTCCCAATGAGACGGTGATCTCTCCACTGTTTACTGTTAACACTGATAAATAAATGATGCTACTTTTTCAGCTGTTAAAAATTTACGGTTAACAAAGAAATGTTACTTTTTCTGCTCTTTAAAATTTATGCTGTTACCAAATAAATGATGCAACTTTTTATGCCATTTAAAATTTATACTTTTACCAGAGATATTATGCTACTACTTCAACTGTTTCAAATTCACACTGTTACCCATAAAATGCCTGAATCTCTGCTGTTTATAATTTACTGCTACTGGAGAAATGTTGCACTCTGCTGTTTAAAATTTACAGTGTCACCAAAAACAAAAATGATGCTGCACTCTCCTATCAAACAAAAATGATGCTGC
>JAGKTI010019527.1:0-16924 GCA_018397915.1 Birgus latro | reverse complement strand
TGATGATATAGTACTGTATTCTGATACATGGGAGGAGCATTTGAAGTCGTTGGATGAAGTATTTAGAAAGTTAGATGATGCAAATCTCACAGTGAATTTAGCAAAGAGTGATTTTGTGAAGGCTTATGTGGACTTTTTAGGATTCAAAGTAGGACAAGGACAAGTGAGGCCATTGGATGCTAAGGTGAGAGATATTGTGAACTTTCCTTCTCCAACAAATAGGAAAGAATTGTTGAGGTTTTTGGGAATGAGTGGGTATTACAGAAGATTTTGTAAGAACTTTTCAGCCGTTGCATTGCCATTGACCAGGTTGTTGTCAAAGAAGGTGAAATTTATGTGGAGTGAGCACTGTGTGGAGGCTTTTAAGAAACTTAAGGATATGCTAGTAAATGCACCCATATTGGTCACTCCTGATTATGATAAGCCATTTAAATTGTATGTGGATGCCAGTGGTGAGGGAATTGGAGGAGTATTAATGCAGGAAGTGCAGCAGGTTGATCATCCTATTGGGTATTTTTCTAAGAAGTTGTTACCATATCAGATGAATTACAGTACTGTGGAGAAGGAGGCTTTGGCATTGATTATGTGTTTGAATCATTTTGAAGTGTATGTGAAGGGTACCATGAGGCCCGTGCAAATTTTCACTGATCATAATCCTCTTGTATTTGTAAATAGGATGAAGAACTCTAACCAGAGGTTGATGAGATGGTGTCTGCTGTTGCAAGAATATAATTTGGTTGTGACTCATGTAAAGGGAAGAGAGAATGTGATAGCAGATGCTCTCTCTCGCATTCCTGAGAGATGTGAATCCTCTTAAAGGGAGAATTCACATCTTTACTGGAAGGGGGGTGTTACGAGGAGTTATCCCTTTTTTTTCATACAGTACGTTTTCTTTTTTTGTGTATCATGAATGTAATGAATATTATGTTTATTATTGTATAATGTGATTGTATATTTTGTTGGAGTTTATCTTTGGAGAATGTAGAAATGAATTAATATTTGTGAAGTTGTTATGGGTTAACATGTAAGGTTATGTTGTTGTATTGTGATCCCGTTAGTGAGAGATATGTTGTATACGTACAAGGGGAGAGCGGGTGGCTTCTCTCTCTTGGTGGCTAGCGGGGTGTGAGGAGCTGATCTGGGTTTCTGCTCCGGTGGGCGTGTTGGAGGAGACACGTGGTGATTTTGGGAGAGCAGCGTAGTCACACAGTGTGAGGTTTTATACAAGGGAAGTGGTGAGATAATTATGTGAATATATTAATGAGTATTACTTGTGGGAGGAGAATATACAGGTGTACGTACGAGAGAGCGTGGTGTGGGTGGCCACAAGATAGCCTATGGTGCACGTGGTGGTGTACTTGTGATAGTGGAGATTATTATTATGGTTATTATTGAGTGTCATTTGGTTTTGAGAAGATCATTCTGGGGATATAGCATAAGTGATCTAAGTATTTTCTTTATTTGAGTATCAGTGTATTTATCTGTAAATATATGTAAATAGTGTAGTAGACTATTTCATTATCATTGATGGTGTGATGGATGATAGAGTATTTGTGGTGGAGATATTTCATGTTGCTACCCAGCTGGCCCGGGAATGAGGAGTTGCAGGTCGAACGAATTTCTTGCTGTACCTAACTATTGCAGCGTGCTTGAAGAGTGAGGACAGCTGGGGACGTAACACCATATACACCCACAAATCACACTCACAAACGGAAGTGATTCTAAATTCTACTCCGGAAGCAGTCGGGTCCAGAGTAAAATTTAATAACACATATCTGTCTATTTGCTCTCTGTACTGTCCTCCACATGGCCCCATTGATAGTGATGCTTTAAATTCCCTATTTCAACATCTACCAGGGAATAAGTTAGTACTGGGCGACTTTAACGCCCATCACTATCAATGGGGTGGCTTGGGGATCGATGGTCCTGGGGAGCAAGTAGCCGACCTAATACTACAGTCCGACCTCTGTCTTCTGAACGATGGTACAGCGACTCGTGTAGATGATCGTACTGGTAACTTTTCGGCCATTGACTTATCTCTGGCCTCCCCTGGTATACATCAAGATTTCTCGTGGGACCCATATGACGACTCCTTGGGAAGTGATCATTTACCCATGTCTTTCTTATACACGCGACACTGTTTCGGACCCTCCATCTCCAAAATTTAACTATAAGAAAGCAGATTGGGGATCCTTCTCAAGGATCGCCAATTTAGATATATCCGGGGAGACCATAGATATTAAGGTCGAAAATTTAACCAAATCCATAATACACGCAGCTGAGGCTGCTATTCCCAAGACTTCTACAGTTCATGCGAAGCATAGAGCACATTGGTGGACACCAGATTGCCGACAAGCATTAAGGAAACGCAATAGGAGATACAGGATTTTTGATAGTCAGCCCACTGAGGAAAATTTCATTGCATACAAACAGGCACGGGCTGAGGCAAGGAGAATAATAAGAAGGGCCAAACGTGACTCCTGGCGGTCCTCTGTGTCCACGGTGAATCGTTTCACACCATTAAGTAAAGTCTGGTCCACCATTAAAATATTAAATAATAAAGGCCCTTACTTTCCCATTACCACCCTGAAAGTCAATAACATCATTTATGACGATCCCGTGGACGTTGCCAACATCCTCGCCAGGAGTTTTTCGCATGTAAGTAGCTTAGCCAATTATGACCAGCGTTTCCATCATCATAAAAGTACGGCTGAGCTACAAAAATTAGACTTTGCCACAGAAGACGTAGACTCCCCGTACAACCAAAGAATTTACGCTAGATGAACTGCTCTTTGCCCTTAAATCCTGTAAAGACACCAGCCCTGGACCAGACACCATCACGCACGGTATGATTCAGCATCTTAATCAGGACAACCTCATTAAGATGTTGGCATTGTCCAATGAGATTTGGGAGTCCCGAACGTTCCCAAACTCATGCCACTTTGCGCACGTCATACCGATACCTAAAGAGGCTGGTAGTCTTATGAACCCCAATTCATTTCGTCCTATTGTGTTGACTTCTTGTCTATGTAAGGTCATGGAACGAATGGTTAATAATAGGTTTCTTTTTGTTTTAGAGTCGAAGAATTTGTTAAATGATCGACAATGTGGCTTCCGTAAATACAGAAGGTCATTAGATCATTTAATGAATTTGGAGCATTGTATTGCAGAGGCATTTGCCAATAAAGAATTCATGATAGGGGTGTTCTTGGACATCCATAAAGCCTATGACATGACATGGCGACACGGTATACTAATGAAGCTCTATGCTTATGGTTTAAGAAGTAATTTGCCAATTTTTATTTCCAATTTCTTAAGGGACAGGACTTTCTCTGTCAAATTGCCCCGTAATGTAACATCGGATATATTTATCCAGGAAAACGGGGTGCCACAGGGAAGTGTGCTTAGTCCAGCTCTATTTAGTATTATGATCAATGATATTCTGTCATCAGCTCCCATCCAAGGAATCTTAAATACTCACTCTACGCTGACGATTGTGCAACATGGCACTCATCCCGTAATGCACAATTTTCGGCTGGGCGGATTCAAGCAGCCCTTGATTCCGTCCACCAATGGGCCTTGCAGTGGGGATTTAAGTTTTCCGTCAATAAGTGTGCCGCTGTAGTTTTCACTAATCGAAACGTCCCTGATTTGTAGTTATTTTTGGATAATCAAGCGGTACCTTTTCAAAATTCTGTAAAATTTTGGGCCTCCACTTTGATTGCAGAATGAACTTTAAACTTCATGTTAATACCTTGCTTACTCGTTGCACTAAACTGTTAAATGTCCTCAAGTACCTAGCAGGTACTACATGGGGTGCCAACAGAAAATCTTTATTATTGGTGTATAATTCCCTTATTAGATCCAAGCTAGACTATGGCGCACAGGTGTCTGGCTCGGCATTTGATGCCACGTTGAAAGGATTGGATGTGTTACAGAATAAATGTTTGCGATTGTGTCTTGGAGCTGTCAGGTGTACACGTGTAGCTCGTATGGTATTGGAGGCGAATGTGCCTCCCCTCCGTATTCGCCATGACCACCTGGCCCTATCCTATGGCTTAAGAACACTTAGGAAAAGTACTATTGGCAACGTGGCCTGTACCCCCTTGCATCAATACCAGCATCTTATGCGGGGGATGCGTCGGCCACTTGCTGTTCGCCTCCACTTACTGACTCAGGAGCTTGGTGTGGACCTCAGTGACTGTGACAAGTTGGTGTCAAAAAATATAGCGCCTTGGGAGTCACCAAGATTTACGGTGGATGTTTCCTGGCTCCCAGCACCAGAGTCCAAGGCGCCGGAGGCGGAGGTCCACCACTTGTTTCGTAATATCATTGTTCATCACTTGGGGTCCCACCAACTGTACACCGATGGCTCCAAGTCGAGTGAATGTGTGGGTGCAAGTGTGTGGTCGACTGAATGTGCCCTCAGGTATCGGTTGCCGACTCATACATCTTTGTTTACCTCTGAACTTTTTGCTATTGACAAAGCCATAGACTACACTCTAAATTCTAGGCATGATTCGTTTGTAATATTTTCCGATTAAAAATCAGCCCTTCAGGCAATTGCTTCTTGTACTACGGACTCTAATGAGATCCAGGGCCGCATTATTAATAAATTGCATTCGTGCGACAAGTCCTTCACGCTGATCTGGGTGCCTGGTCATTATCGTATCTACGGCAATGAGAAGGCTGACTTACTTGCAAAGTCGGCTGTAGAGTTCAAGGAGACTTGGGACGTTCCTCGTGATCTGCAGTCGAGTCTCTCTCTCGGAAAGAAATCAATAAATCTTCTGTGGCAAAGTCAGTGGACCAGACTTAATATTTCGACATGTAAGCCGTACCTGGGCGACTGGGCTACTGCCAACCGTCCCAGTCGCCTGGAAGAGGTGTTGACACGTTTACGGCTTATTGCCACCATAGTAACTCATACGAAACCTTATATGGAGAGGCGATTCCCACCGCACTGTGACATCTGTGATGCGGTGTTATCTATCAGTCATATTGTAGGGGCGTAAAATTTAGGGCATTATAGAGAAACTGACTGATACTAGATTAAAGTACTATTTCAGTGTTTTCCGTTACTGCCAGAACATTAAGAAGGCCTCGTTAAATAACTGAAGTAATTTCGTATCGCTGCCACCACCTAGCAGTTGCCGGGAAAAAAAGGTATTAATGATATTAGTCCCGTATGATGATAAAAGGGACAAAAGGCCTATGGCAATAACAGGGTAGCGTGAGTATAATATTTGAGAGCGTGGTTCTTATAGATGAAACATGCCTTGCGGGCCACTCGGCCTTATGTAATACTCCCCGGAGGATTTATACCAAACATTCTAATAAAGTATACTTAGCTATATTGTTAACCTTAAATTACACAGAATGAATAGATTAACGAGCAAGAATTAATTACTGAAACTTAGTAAAGCAATTGTCTCTGATACACCAGAATATCTGAGAGAATGGAAGCTCTATTCTACACAGTTTATAAATCACCTGACTCACCTAACACAGTACATGAGTTCGCTCAACCCGACTGTGTCATAGAAAACCACATCAACAGGGGAAACTCCCATAAACCACGGTCTCATAAGGACTCGTAGTGATACCCAGTTTACAACGTGTTACACAGTTTACTCTATTTCTAGAGAAATCATCCCTATTTTACCTGGGTTTGCACCACATAACATATCTAGGTAAATAATCATAAACCAAGAATAATACAGAATGCAATCTCAGCGTACACAGCGCACCGCATGACGAAGCAATACAACACTCCGCCGCATGACGAAGCAATACAACACTCCGCCTCTCACACACTTATAACCAAAATATTACATTTCATTAATAATAAGCTTACTAAGTGGACCCATCGACTTTGACGGCACTGTGAATTGAAAAGGGGCTAAGTGGAAAAAGTGTAAAGGGCTTTCGGGCACTGGTTGCTGACTCTCGATGCAATAGCCGGGCACTGACTCCATGACCCAGCGCCGCTTGCCGACACAACTTATCTGCAACGTCCACCCAAAACGATGTTTAACTGGAGAGTCATAAGGCAGTGACAATATGATCAGATATCTTACTTTAAATACAGTTAGAACGACAACTAATTATGATAACGTATAAGGGAGAAATACCGTGAATTCTCAAGAACATTACCTGCAACGTCCACCCACAACGATGTTTAACTGGAGAGTGGCGCTTCGTGGGAACGAGGCAGGCCACTCCCGCTAACACCCGCTACATTTTCACTACCCGGTTCTGACTTCGATCAATTACGTTACAGTCTACATGTTATATCATCGCATAAGAATTGACAACAAGAAGCGTACGCATTACTCTACTTATAAAAAATGACTTATGACTTAAATTTTGTGGCAATAACATAGGTCTAACAATTTTACAAACGATGCCTGAAATCACGCCTTGATACAATTTCTCTTTGTTTCACCCGCGGCGTTACGCAACAACTGAGGTCTATGCCAAATAAATTAAATTTCGCGGTTATCTATGACAATAATCAAAAATCAGACTTTACTTAAGTTCTTAGACAACGTTATTTAGTACAACATGACGACTAACACAAGCTCAAGTACAAAATTCTGAATCCTAGGTGTAAATATGACTCAACGCTAATTTAAGTTTCAAATTAACTTTCTACGCCACTTTATTGAAACCAAACGCGCATTTGCCCGTCCACTTGCTCCATTTCCTTCCCTACTACCCTTTAACTAAATTCAAGCCCAAAAAATGAATTGCAAAGTACACCACATACTTTACAACATCTTAACAGGGTCCAGAATTCACACTTATCACGTACATAACCTAACGTAAATTACATACATTATATACTTACACTATACTTATACTAAATTATATTACTCTTATACTATTTATATTATATGCAAGTAAAATGGCATTACACGGGTTTAACCTACCCCCAAATAATTTAAACATCATTAAGTCTTCACACAATACATTCTACTACACTTCCTAGAGACCTGTGTGCGGACGGGACAGACTTACCCAACTTGACTATGTATTTACTCTATGATCTCCAAATTAAGACAGTGCTCTCACTATCTGATGCTCCCCATAAGTGGCACCTGTCGGTCCACGAATTAAATGCGTACCCCAGGGGGTCGCTTCTCTGTCACCAATGAACTCCAGAAAATTCAGTAGGAATTGTGCCCCAGCCAGCCTCCTGCTTGGATGCTAACATGGTCGTCTCACCTGGACAAACCTGTACTCTCGCTGCTAGGATCGTCCCGGGGGTGCTTCACACATACAACCCACTACCACATTTACGCCCCCCATTCATACTACCTTTTGCTTCCAGCTCTCCACCTACTAAATGACAAGCGCCTGTCAGGTCCTGAAGTATCTGTTACACCACAAGCCGTGAGGACTGTAAAATGAGAGGATACTGCAGTTTCCCTCGAAATAAAGCATCTTAATTTTCCCACTGAACTGGGCTATGCCCATGACACACACCGATTAACTACAACCACAAGATAACCTCTCTCTGAACTCACAAACTACCACAGTCAATAGTCAGACGGTCCGACCCGCACACACTTCCCTATCCAACACTTGACTAAATATTACCATAACCATCAAAAAAAACTTTTCATCACCCTACCACATCCCCCCCCAAAAAAAAATAACATCATCACTCTACAGCACTTTAGCATTCCTCGATTAGTCTCCGTGGAGGTCGTCTTTCACGTGGTGGTAATTGCTCATCCTCTGGATCAGGTATGAACGCTTCATCCAGGGGTTCTAAAAGCCACTCTTCCCCTCCATAATAGGGTTTTACTTGTCCGGCAGCTCTTTGCAACACTTTACCTGTGAATACATTTTCCACTACATACCCGCTACCTTCTCTTAACACTTCCACCACTCGATACGGACCATCCCACTTTACGTTAAGTTTGCGACACGTGCCAGGAATCACTGTTTCTTTCTTGACCCATACAAGAGAACCAACTTCCACTACTTGATTTTTCCGCCTTCTATTGGCCACATCTCTGTACCTTCTCGACATTTTCCTGTGAGTATCCCGTATAAGGGCATGAGCTGTAGTGATCTCGTCTTCCTCGCCATCGACTGAAGGTAAGGACGCACTGACTAGTCTGGGAGGGTGGCGAGAAAAGAAGGCGAAGTACGGCTGCTGACCCGTTGAAGTATGCACCGCCTGGTTCATGGCGATTTGACACGACTGGAGCAACTGGGGCCATCGTAGAGGGTGGCCCTGACATAAAGCGGAGAGGACGGATTTCAGGGTCCGGTGCATCCTCTCTGTCACTCCGTTTCCTTGGGGATGATAAGGGGTCGTATAATATAACGTGATTTGATGTCGCTGGCAAAATCGCTGGAACTCTTGACTGGTGAACTCTCCTCCATTATCCAGGACAATTCCACGGGGAGTGCCATAATCTGCCACATACTCTAGCTTGTCTGTGATTTGTGTGGTCTGTTTACTTGTAAGGGGGAAAAACTTGACAAAACGACTATAATGGTCCTCCACAGTAAGCACATATCGATAACCCTGGGTTCCAGCAACCATGTCTGTGAGGTCTATACCAATCCTCTCCAGTGGTAAAGTTTACTCACTGGGGGCAATTCTTTCCACTGTTGCTGCAATCCAGTGTTCTGATTAAATCTTTGACAAGTTACACACTTTTTAACATAATCAGACACTTCAACTTTTAAGTTTTGCCAGTAATACAGTTCTTCCGCTTTCTTAATAGTTTTCTTCTGCCCTAGGTGTCCTGTCAATTCGTGGGCATGTTGCAATGCCTGGACTACTAATGTACGAGGAACTATGAGACTATAATGAAGACTACCGTCTGCCTTTACACGAACATAATACAATATTTCTTCTACCAAGGCAAACTGATCTAAGGTATTCTTAGGCAGTCTTTTGGTGGGAAGCCTACCACCTTCTAAATACTGCGCAAGTTCTGCCCAAACTGGTTCTACTCTCTGGCGATCTCTCATCTGTTCTCGGTTCAACCCAAGCCAGGTGGCTTCAGGCGATCGGACTACCACTCGAACTGGGCATGATAACTGATCTGCAACGAAATTATCTTTACCTTTGAGATATTGAATATCATAATTGTACTCTCTCATTTCCAGAATCCAACGGTTCATTCTTGGAGATCTAGTCCTGCACTTGAAAATGCTGGTCAGTGGTTGGTGATCTGTGACCACTATGAACCGCGTACCCCATAAATAATGGTGATAATTTCGGCATGAAAGAACTATTGCTAGAGCCTCTTTATCGGTGGTTGAATAGCGAGACTCGCAAGGGGTTAGTTTTTTTGAGAAATATCCGATTGGCTTATTAGCACCGTCAGCTTGTATTTGTCTAAGAACTCCCCCAACGTGGGTGTTACTTGCATCCGTAGTAAGAATGAATGGCTGATCTACTTTGGCTCCAACTAGAACAGGGGCATTAGTAAGGCAAGATTTCAAATGTTCAAATGTTTTTTGACATTCGCCCGTCCAGAGAAAAGTGGTTCGTGATTTTGTCAAGTTAGTGAGTGGCGTAGCTACGTGTGCGAACGATGGTACATGTTTCCTATAGAAACCGCACATACCGAGAAATCGTCTTACTTCTTTCACAGTGGTGGGTGGCTTCATTTTAACTATGGCCTCTATATTCTTTGGATCAGGTTTACTACCTTCTGCCGAAATCTGGTGTCCTAGGAAAGTTACTTCTTTACATCCAAATTCACACTTACTTAGATTTAGCTTTACACCATTACTAGCAAGCAGTTCAAAGAGTTGTCTTAACCGATCCAATAAGGTAGGGAAACTTGGGGCCCATAAGATCAAGTCATCTAGATAATTTTTCACCCAACCTTTCTGTAAAAGAGGTGTTAGCAAATTGACCATTTGACGTGAGAAGATGGCTGGAGAACAGTTAAGTCCAAAGGGAAGACAACGAAAATGATAGAGAGCCACTCCATCGCTAAAAGTAGTCAGATCTCGACTCTCCTCATCTAACAAAATCTGAAAATATGCCTCTCGCACGTCCAGAGTGACGTAATATTGATGTCCAGCGGCTTGGTCTACTAATTCATCTAGCCGCGGAAGTGGATAGACATCGGCTGCAAGATGCCAGTTAACATGGCGGCAATCGAGGCACATTCTTTTACTCCCATCGGGTTTATTGACCAAAACAATAGGTGATAACCAGGCTGCTGTGGATCTTTCAATGATCTCTCGATCTTCCATATCCTTCAACATATCAGTGATAATTTGTTTAGCCTGCACAGGATAGCGATACATTGGGCCTCGACAGGGCTGAGGATTTTCGACTTTAATATGAGCTGGAGGACCCTTGATCAGACCTAATTCTCCTTGATCTAGGATGAATAGAGGGTCATACTTCAAAATTAGTTCAGTAAGTTCTTTACGCTGGCCTTCAGTGAGTTGTTGCCATTTCTGTACATCAATTAAAGCTTTCAATTTCTGACAACGAGTACCTTTCTGCTCAACGTGATCATTCTCAGGTAGAAGGTCATTACGTATTTTAGTGATGTTAACTTCTTCAGGGATTGGGCTAGTCACTCTCTCATACGAACCAATGATAGTTCCTTTTCGTAACACTTTCGCCTTTCTAGTGGGGTTAATCAGTGGAATATAAATGTTGCTTGACTCGTTTACTTGAACCAAATAAGGGTAACTATTATGACTCATTCTAGACCGTGGATAGACGATAAGATTGGCTTCTGGTTCCACTTTCACAGATACAGACATGAATTTAGTTTGGTAAGGGTCCAACTGCAAAGACGAAAGGAGATTAATCTGTGAGAAGGTTTGTTTCGGCTTAGACATTACAACAGGTTCATCTTTAACTCTCCTCACCTTGTTCTTCTGTCGACGAATATGATTTACTACATAAGGTGCTCCACCCCACATCATAACTCTCTTCACACCATCCCACATGAGTGTAGCTTGGCTCAACACATCACATCCCAGGAGAATATCTGTATAAGATAAGAGTTTGGTACTACCGGGATCCATTGCTTGTGCACTTTCTCATCACCGACCGCTATTTCAGCTCGCAACATCCCTAGAATTCTCAGGGGTGCGCCTGTGATACCTTGTAAGCGCGGCGGATTACGTCGCGTGTTCAGTTCTCCTCCGATTCGTTTAAATGCGGACCCCTTGATCAAAGTATAACTACTGCCGGTGTCCACGACAGCTTCTAACATCTTCCCATTTGTTATGATACTGATAGTGGGAGATGTTTGACCGCCGGCTAGTCATATCTGCTGAGCCGGTTCCCGAGTTACTACCGGAGAGACGCTTTGAGCCGTGGTGTCGTCGGGACTACGCCCAGGACACCTGCGCTCACCTCGCCGACATCCAGGTCTGCGACAATCAAAACAGTGTCCAGGAGGGGGTTTACGCCAACAATCTCTGAGATTGTGAGAAAAAGCTCGACAATGAGCACAGTATTTATCACTGTATACTTTAGGGTTATTAGGCCGACCCTTGACTGCTTGTGCCAGGCTTGACTTAAGCTCACGGATCTGACGCTTTAGATCTTTTACTACTTCTTCCGGTCCGTCTGGATTTGAAAAGTTACTCTGTTTCAGTGATGTAGACGATGATTGCTGGTTGTCTGACACCCTATCTTTCATGCTTCTTTCAGGAGGTAACACATTTACTTGAGAGGCCTGACTTGCTTCCAACAGTAGGCGTTCATTCTCGACTCTATGAACTTCTTTAGTGGGTAATCATCATCCAGAAAAGCTTCTAACTTACTCCTTGATGGAAGAGGCAATCCATACCACAACTTACGCTTGATTGTTTTATCTCGGTTAGGGAACCTTCCACCAGGAAATTTATGCTCAACGGCCGCATATTTACATATATAACGATGTGTAAAAGAATGAGGTGATTCTACCCAATCGTAGCACGCTGAATCCAATTCCTGCCATGCCCGATCGATAGTAACTTCGATAGCATATTCCGACCTAAGGATCGCCTTAAATGTCAGCCACGTAGTTACTCGTCTCTTAATCTGGACGTTGTGTATGAACACTGCTAACTCTGTGCTCACTCGACTCTTCACAATTTGTAAACGCTTTGCATCATCTTGGCTACACTGCTCTACCGCTTCAAAGAACATTTCCAGGCGAGCTGCCGCATCAATACTCTGCAGTTGACTCAGTTCTAGTACTGGAACATCACGTTGCTTTAGGGGATTTACGTTACACATCATTGTCTGAATACTACCTGAAGTCTGAGGACAGGCTAATTTCGGGAATGACTGCTGCGTCTCTGACTGATCATACTCCTCGTCCTCAATCTTAATTTCCACACCCTGCCAACTCATGGTGAAACAGAAGGAACGCTACTATTAGCTACCTTAACCAGAATATACACAGAACATGTTGCCGCTCGAGTACTCCACTGACTCGTTCATCAAAGAAAAAAGAACTGGCTTTGGCTCCAGGGGCCCGATACACTCTCAATTCCACGTCCAAATCAATATCCAGTGTCTGGGGTATCTGGCTATGACCAACTAAAGATACTCTGAACATTCTGCAAAAATACTTATACTTTAACTGTGGGAATTTACCGATCACTTTCCGGTTGATACTTGAAAATTTTACCTCCCAGGGGTTCTAAATAAGATCAAGTGGGCCTCTAGCATGTTATACAAATGAACTATTTACTTCTAATATTCCACCTATATCAACAATATTCATCTATATCCCACCGCGTTTGCCGCCAGTGTAGGGGCGTAAATTTTAGGCTCTATAGAGAAATTGACTGATACTAGATTAAAGTATTATTTCAGTGTTTTCTGTTACTGCCAGAACATTAAGAAGGCCTCGTTAAATAATTGAAGTAATTTGGTATTGCTGCCACCACCCAGCAGTTGTCGGGAAAATAAAGGTATTAATGATAGTCCCGTATGATGATAAAAGGGACAAAAGTCCTTTGGCAATAACAGGGTAGCGTGAGTATAATATTTGAGAGCGTGGTTCTTATAGATGAAACATGCCTTGCGGGCCACTCGGCCTTATGTAATACTCCCCGGAGGATTTATACCAAACATTCTAATAAAGTATACTTATCTATATTGTTAACCTTAAATTACACAGAATGAATAGATTAACGAGCAAGAATTAATTACTGAAACTTAGTAAAGCAATTGTCTCCGATACACCAGAATATCTGAGAGAATGGAAGCTCTATTCTACACAGTTTATAAATCACCTGACTCACCTAACACAGTACATGAGAGTTCGCTCAACCCGACTGTGTCGTAGAAAACCACATCAACAGGGGAAACTCCCATAAACCACGGTCTCATAAGGGCACGTAGTGATACCCAGTTTACAACGTGTTACACAGTTTACTCTATTTCTAGAGAAATCATCCCTATTTCACCTGGGTTTGCACCACATAACATATCTAGGTAAATAATCATAAACCAAGAATAATACAGAATGCAATCTCTGTACACAGCGCACCGCATGACGAAGCAATACAACACTCCGCCTCTCACGCACTTATAACCAAAATATTACATTTCATTAATAATAAGCTTACTAAGTGGACCCATCGACTTTGACGGCACTGTGAATTGAAAAGCGGCTAAGTGGAAAAAGTGTAAAGGGCTTTCGGGCACTGGTTGCTGTGACTCTCGACGCAATAGCCAGGCACTGACTCCATGACCCAGCGCCGCTTGCCGACACAGCTTATCTGCAACGTCCACCCACAACGATGTTTAACTGGAGAGTCATAAGGCAGTGACAATATGATCAGATATCTTACTTTAAATATAGTTAGAACGACAACTAATTATGATAACGTATAAGGGAGAAATACCGTGAATTCTCAAGAACATTACCTGCAACGTCCACCCACAACGATGTTTAACTGGAGAATGGCGCTTCGTGGGCACGAGGCAGGCCACTCCCGCTAACACCCGCTACGTTTTCACTACTTCGATCAATTACGTTACAGTCTATATGTTATATCATCGCATTAGAATTGACAACAAGAAGCGTACGCATTACTCTACTCATAAAAAATGACTTATGATGATTTAAATTTTGTGGCAATAACATAGGTCTAACAATTTTACAAACGATGCCTGAAATCACGCCTTGATACAACTTCTCTTTGTTTCGCCCGCGGCGTTACGCAACAACTGAGGTCTATGCCAAATAAATTAAATTTCGCGGTTATCTATGACAATAATCAATAATCAGACTTAACTTAAGTTCTTAGACAACGTTATTTAGTACAACATGACGACTAACACAAGCTCAAGTACAAAATTCTGAATCCTAGGTGTAAATATGACTCAACGCTAATTTAAGTTTCAAATTAACTTTCTACGCCACTTTATCGAAACCAGACGCGCATTTGCCCGTCCACTTCCTCCATTTCCTTCCCTACTACCCTTTAACTAAATTCAAGCCCAAAAAATGAATTGCAAAGTCCACTTCACATACTTTACAACATCTTAACAGGGTCCAGAATTCACACTTATCACGTACATAACCTAACGTAAATTACATACATTATATACTAACACTATACTTATACTAACTTATATTACTCTTATACTATTTATATTATATGCAAGTAAAATGGCATTACAATATCATCCTGCGCTGTCGGCGATTTATTCGTGAACGTGCGTCACTTATAAATTACTGCGGCGCAGCAGACATCCCCTTCACCCTCTCCACCATCCTGGGTGATGGGGACATTGTTATGACTGATAAATTGATGGCTTTCTTGAGAGAGACTGGACTGATCAGAGTGATGTGACTTTTTTACTATATGGTTATGGTTTTTATCGTTTGTAAATATGTATATATTGTGCTATTAATTAGGGTCGATAGTTGACGTATTTGAAATAATTCCTACTTCTGCCTGATCTATTTCTAATATTGATGTCCCCTACAAATAAAACCCCGTTCCTCGCCTGACAGTCACCAGCTGATGAGTGCAAGTGTGCAATATAGAAAGGTATTGGGCACTTGCAGTCGATGGTGGTCTGTTGAGCGAGGTCTCTCACTTTTTGTACATATTATGAATAAACATTATACCATCTTGTATAAGTTGTCCTAATTAGGGCCGACAACTGACGTATATGAAAGTGTTCCTGCCTCGTCTAGTTCTCTTTCATATATTGATGTCCCCTATATTAGGTTGTGCCTCGACTGACTGTCACCTGGTGTTGAGTGCAGGTATGTAATGTAGACAGGCATTACATATCTGCAGTCGATGGTGTTCTCTTGGTCGAGGTATTTTACCATTAGTGTAGATTTAGCTATTTGTACCCCCCTGGGGGTAGGGGTTTCAAGAATTCTCCCCCAGTATCCCTGCTTGTCGTAAGAGGCGACTAAAAGGGTTGGTGGTGGGTTAGTGCCCCACCCCGTAAAAACAACTAACTTGTAGGAGGAGGCTGTAGCACGGGCCGAACAGGGTAGTACTCCCGAGGGGAATGGAATGCTGGTGATAGGGGGAGCTGGAGCTCCTTTCACTAGCTACCTAATCATCCTCCTTTGCTGACCTTTTCAGTGTGACAGTAACATGGAGAGTAGACCAGCATACTCTCCCAAACATTTCCTCTAACTATCCTATGCACTACACCACATGCGCTTTACATATCACACAACGTACCCCACTACGTTACAGGGGTTGACGCCAGCAAGGGCATGCGGCCAGAAAACTTTGCCCCCGCTACCTAGTGGCGGACTTTGGGGGGAGGCTTGACTGGGGTTCCGCCGACATAGATCATGGGTCCGGGGCGAGATGGGGCTCGAACCTGTGCTAGAGGGTACAGGGCATTGCGGTTCCCAGGCTGCCGCTTCCGCCCATTAGAGAGGGGCCCGAACCTGGGAGTAGCGCCCCAGGAGGCTGCCCTATCAGTGGGTGTATAATGGCGGGGCAGTTGCAGTGCCAAGACGCGCTTGGAGGGTGTCCCTGCAGCTGTCCTGGCAGGGTGCCCCGAGGCCACTACCACAGCCACTAGTAAGCTGGTGGGCTAGGGGTCCCAGATCCATTGCCTGGACCTGGGTCTGTGCAGTGGGTCGGGCCTTTGGAATGTTTACCCCCCTTTATCTTACCTACTATGAATGAATATAAAGACAAGCACCAAAGCAAGCCTGAGGACATCAAATCACCCAGGGGGTTTAGGGTGGGTTCGTGGAATGTGGGAAGTTTGAAAGGAAGAGCAGGGGAAGTTGTTGAGGCATTCAGTAGGAGGTGGGTGGATGTGGCTTGTCTGCAGGAAGTCCGGTACAGGGGTGGATCAGCCAGAAAGATTGCTGGGAAGGATTGCTACTATAAGTTGTTTTGGCAGGGGGGAACTGTTGGATATGGGGGTGTGGGTGTGTTGGTTGCGGAGAAATGGGTGGAGTATGTTATGAATGTCATGAGAGTAAGTGATAGGATAATAGTAGTGAAAATTTTGATAGGACGGGTGATGGTTTCTGTTATATCAGCATATGCTCCGCAGGTAGGATTGGATGACGCAGAGAAGGATAGATTTTGGGATGATTTAATACGTGTAGTGAGTGGTATGGGCGATGATGAGGTAGTGGTTCTGGGAGGGGATTTAAATGGTCATGTTGGTGAAGCAGCTCAAGGTTATGAAGGAGTCCATGGAGGATGTGCATATGGTGTGAGGAATGCGGAAGGGGAAAGAATACTCGAGTTTGGGGAGGCTATGGACATGATTGTGTGCAACACACATTTTAGAAAAAGAGTGAGTAGATTGATTACGTACGAGTCCGGGGGAAATAGTAGCCAGATAGATTATTTTCTGGTCAGGAGGGTTGATAGGAGATTAGTGAGGGATGTTAAAGTTATAGGAAGCGAGGAGTGTGTGCAGCAGCACAAACTGTTGATTTGTGACATGGTGCTTAAGGAA
>JAGKTI010019526.1:621-16925 GCA_018397915.1 Birgus latro | reverse complement strand
CTTATTTCTTAGCATATACATTAGCAGCTGACATATTCAACTCTTTGCTACCGAGATACAGCCAGTTCGCTCTCATCCTTCTCCATGAAATGACGCCCGTCCATTTCTGCCACTTTTGCGCCTATCATAAAAGGCTCTGTGACCTCTACTCCTACTAAACATCGTGTGGGAAGCAGTAAAGGGCTGTAGATATATACAAATGTAATAAAATACTAGAAAAATTTAAGGTGTGAGTGTGTATATACAGTAAGTAAGAAATGACAGAACACCAAAGGTGACTTAGCGGGAGTGGGAGGCACATACGCGCTCGTATTTTACATTGCTTTCACAGTGCTTTTTTTTTTTTTAGTATGGATTCCAAACTATTTGCAAATCATTGAATATTGTTTCTAGTGATAATATCTGGCAGTGGTATTCAGATTAGGGGATGTCGGGAAGTGTAAAGTGGAGACTTAGTTACGCAACTTCAGAAGTCTCCACATGTCCTATGGTAGTTGATGAGTGCTAAAAGAACACCCCAGGAGAAAGCTGAAGGTATGTGCCATATGCATATTAATTATAATATTCTAGGACTAATAACTGATTTTTGGCAAATATAAAAAAAAAAGTCAATCGGAGCGCGAATATCCCTGCGGGAATGGCACGGAAAACCTCTGACAACCCAACGGTGTAGGGGTTAACAGAACGAATATGAGGAACCCAGGTTAGTCGTCTATCAGATAGAAGACCCGGAAACCGCGTCTCTTCCACACAGGATATTCTCCGACCATAGAGATACATGTCAGGGTCTAGTGAACCCCCCAAAGACAACATAAATGCATAGCCACTGTCTTTGTTAAAGTAAAACGGAAGCCACAAGACTCTGCCCAGTCAGAAATTCTATTAAGAGCCAGCTGCAATTTATCCTGTATCAGGGACATTGTAGATGCGGTGAAGGAAACTGAGACGTCATTGACATATAGTGAGCTTCTTACACCATCAGGAAGTACACTGATTATGCTTTTGATTGCCACAGCAAAGAGAGTAACACAAAGGATACTCCCATGTTGTACTCCATCATCTAGTGCATGGGCATTAGAAAGCACTCCTCCTGCTTAGACCCTTAAAAAACGATTAGATATAAATTGTTGAAGTAAAATAGTCAAGCGCCCACGAAGACCAAATTCATGATTGTATAAAAATCTGGCGGCGCAACTGCCAGGATCATATGCCACCGGACAACAAGCTAAAAGACGCAGCAAATAAAAAAGCAAACACTCAGAACAAAGTTACTAGCTGTTACTGGAAAGTGAACGTTCAAAACACTAAAAGAATAGATAATAAAATATCAATTATTTATAAAAGTGTAAGGAGACCAGCCTCCTGAAGAAAACTAAAAACATCAGTAAAATTGCTAGAGGCTCCACCAAGCATCGAAGAAAGACAGTAGGCACCGTCTGAACCTCTATGACTGTGGAGGAATCTGTGACGTATGTCCCCTAAACTTGGACACCCGACCAGCAAGTGGCGGACAGTAAGGGGAACAAGGCAATCATCACAGTACTGTTGAGTCTCACCACTCATGAGGAACCCATGTGTAAGCCGAGAGTGACCAATGAGAAGCCTAGCAAGAACCACCTCCAATCGCCGTTACATGGAGGGGAGAACCCGTGGCACAACCACTCTCAGAAAGATTTCTTTTAGTTTATTATGAGCAACACCATCTCAGTGTCTCTGCCAGCATGTATGAATTCTGGACCGCAAGTATGATGTTATATCAGAAGCAGGAAGCGGGTAGTTGGTTGGAGGCTGTTGAGAAGCTGCAGCTTTAGCTAATGTATCTGCCCTCTCATTGCCCATCACACCAACATGTGCTGGAAACCAGCAGAAATCCACTCTCTTTCCCCGGCGACGAATGAGGAACAGCCACTCCAAAATAGCTAAGACTAAAGGCTGGGAAAAGTTAAAAGTGTCATGGTGGACAAACACCAACTTCAGGGCTAAAACGATAGCTGACAACTCTGCAGTAAAAACTGAGGCAGCCAAAGGAAGACTACCTCCATGGCTAAAATTGGGAAGTACCACTCCAGAACCAACACCAGAGGTTGATTTAGAGCCATCAATATACACAGGCACAGAGTCATTATGACTACAGGAATGTTCTAAAAATAACTGTAAAAGACACTGAGGAGCGACAGAATCCTTTGAGCCTGTCAAAGACCTGCAGAACGTTACCTTGGGCAAGATCCATGCCGGAACCCTCGGGATCCGAACCGGACTAACAGGTACTGCCGACAAACCAAACTCCTCCATTATATCCTGAACCCTATAGCCAAATGGACGAGTCATGCAAGGGTGCCTGCAATAATACAAAAACAAGACTGTTGCATCACACACTCAAAGACAAGCGGTTCTGGAAGGTGTCGAATCCGAAGCCAGCACCGTGCTGAAACAGACTGGTGCAGCAGACCTAAGGAAGGCAAACCAGCCTCCACCAACATGCTGGGAATCAGAGATGACCTAAAAGCCCCAGTTGCAAGGCGAAGACCAGCATGATACGTGGCATCTAAAGTTTGTAGTCTGTACTCTGTGGCAGAGGAGTAGACTTCACAGTAATATGACAGCTTGGATGTTACAAAAGGCTGAAACAGATGCAAGAGTGTCCTCTGATCAGCACCCCAAGAGGTATGGGACAGAACCCTCGACAGATTGAGAGCCTTCATACATGATACTTTAAGATTTGCCAAGTGAAAAGCCCAAGTCAAATGGCGGTCAAACGTCAGGCCCAAGAAATTTGTCTCTGCCACACAACGGAGTCTCCTGCCACAAAGCTGGAGATCAGGGTCTGGGTGCACCCCTCTCATCCTATAAAAGTGCATAGCCACGGTCTTGGAAGAAGAAAACCGAAAACCCTTGGAAGTGGCCCAGGCAGAAATCTTGTCTAAGGCAAGTTGCATACGCCGCTCAATAGCAGACATGCGGGAGCCAGAAAACCATATAGCCAAGTTATCCACATAAAGAGATGAGGATACCCCAGCAGGCACAGTGTCGATTATACCACTGATGGCCACTGCAAACAGGGAAACACTTAAGACATTCCCCTGTGGGACACCTTCCTCCTGGCACAGTGGCGCAGAGAGGGTAGAACCCACACGGACCCGAAACACACGATCAGTCAAGAAGTCTTCAAGCAACACGGGCAGGCGACCACGTAAACCAAAGGCACGAAGTTGTTGGAGGATGCCAAGGCGCCAGGCAGTGTCATAAGCCTTCTCAAGGTCAAAGAACACAGCCACCAGATGTTGCTTAGAGGCATACTCGTAAGCTTCACAGATCGATGCCTCGAGCCTGACAAGGTTGTCCGAAGTACATTGAAATTTACGGAAGTCACTCTGTGAAGGAGAGAGAAAGCAACCTTTATCTACAAAGCACACAAGCCTGACATTGACCATCTTCTCAAACAGCTTGCACACACATGATGTTAAAGCAATTAGGCGATAGTTGGAAACCTGGGAATGGTCCTTAGCAGGCTTGGGAATGGGGAGGACAACATTCAACTTCCAACTCTTGGAAAGAGAGCCCTCACCACAAACCCTGTTAAAAAGGTCCAATAAAAACTGAAGTGAATCAGTCGGCAGATGATGAAGCATAATGTATGGAATTTCGTCAGGCCCAGGAGCGGTGTCACCGCACTCAGAGAGGACAGCACTTAGCTCACGGAGACTAAAGTCTAAATTATACGGCTCTCCACCACGAGAGTGAAAGACCAGACCCAGCCTCTCCTGATTCCTATGAAAGCTGGCACATGGCTTAGAAGGATCCTTTTTGGAGACAGCATAAAATTGGTTAGCAAAAGGAGAGGCTACTGCAATTGGCACTGACACAAGATCGCCCTGAAGTCGCAAAGCCGGTGGGGAGGGGGGCAAGAACCTACCAGAAATCTTGTGCACCCTTTACCACACCATTGGCACTGGAGTAAAGGACGTAACTGCAGAAACATATGACCTCCACGAGTTGCGGCGAGCATCTTTCATGACTCGTCTATAGTGAGCAAGTGCTTTGCGAAACTGGATTTTTAGAAAAACAACATCACGATTGGCAAAATACCAACGGGCAGCTGCATTGTAAGCTCCTTTTGCTATAGAGCAGTCATCATTCCACCATTGCACAGGTCTCCGGGAAAAAACACCAGAAGTCCATGGGATGGAATGAACCCCTACTGAGAAAAAAGTATTAGTAAAATAACGTTCAGCATCATCAATAGTTGAAAAATCAGTAACCTTGTAGGCAAATACACACAGTTCCTCAAAGAGCCCTATCCAGACACCAGCATGGCATATGGGCTGCAGGAACAGAGCGAGTAGTCTGGACCAACACAGGATAATGGTCACTACCATGCAGATCATCCAAAACCTCCCAAGAAAAATCAAGGACACAATCAGAGGAGGAAATGACAATATGTGCCAGTCTGAACATGAAAATGGGTCGGCCTCCCATCATTTAGGACAACCAAATCTAAATCCCTTACCGAAGAGGCAAGAAGATCACCCCAGGGAATTGAAAGTGAGTCACCCCACAAAGGATAGCAGCCATTAAGGTCACCAAGGAGTAGAAAAGGGGGTGAAAGTTGACTAATAAGGGTCTCCAGATCAGCATGCATAACAGGAATGGAAGGTGGAAGGTACAGACAACAGATGGTATAACGCCTCCCAGCTTACATCTGTATTGCTAGAACTTGAAGGAAAGACTGTATTGTAAAGGAAATAAATGGGACATCAGATCGGCACAGAATGGCACATCCCCCCCTGTGACCGCCAGGAGGAGATGCATGGAATACCTCATACCCCCTGATAGAAGGAAACGGTCTATCCCCCATCATTTGGAGACAGATGCAGAGCGGACTCAGAGCAGAGAGTAATAACTGCAATTCCTCCCAACTTGCCATGGCACCTCTACAATTCCACTGAAGAGCAATTGGAACTGATTGAGCCATATTGATTAGTATTACTGAGCAGGTTTGGACTGAGGTTTATGGAAGCCCTTTGGAGGAGCCTGTCCAGCACCAGAAACCACACCCCCTGTCTAACAAACGAAGGCAAACGTGAGGATGAATTAAGTTTTACTACACTCCTTCTTGGAGAGGGGACACCAGTTTAGGCGGTAGCTCGATCGGTAGAGAGTTGGCTTGCAGTCCCGTGGGACCCAGGTTTGAATCCTCGCTGGTGCAGGGAACACTTAAAGGATTTGAATTTCATTAAATCAGGCTTTACTGATCTACCAGAAGACCCGCCGACATGTCGTAAAAATAACCCCGCTAATACCAATACACCAGTCCTGTATGAGACAGCCCTAGCATGTATTCAATATGGATGGTGGGTGTTAAGCGCCGAAGTGGTGACATGTAGAGGTGTATGGTATGTAGGAGGACGACTGGGCCTTGATAGCAGGCTGTAAAGCCTATGCCCAGAGTCGGACACATAAAAAAAAAAAAGTTTGTCTGGAAGGTGGCTTGGGGGCCGCCTTTACAGATATAGAATGGCCAGTCTTCTGTGGTGGAGCAAGAGATGTCTTGGTAGGGGGACTGCAAGCTGCTTTAGCTGGATCAGAGCAGGCATTGCCATCAGGAGGAGGAGTATGACCAGTAGTTTACCCCACAAGGCTGGGATCCTGAGAAGCAGTGCGAGACTTAGCCTTTGGTCGTAGTGGGGATACCTTGGGGTCTGGGCTCACAGACACCATCCAACTTGGTGGCTATTGACTGGGACAATGGCACCATCAGGGTGGCTACCCTGATCAGCATGAGAAGTTTAGTTTAGAGGATTCCTGACTATGTTTAGAGAAGGACCGGAGAGGGTTATGTACCTCAGCCTGCACAAGTCCAGAAGGAATCACGGAAATATTCTTAGACATATTCCCGGGGGTACCAGTTGGGGTGCCTTCTTCATCAGCAGTGTCTCTCAAAGCTGCAAATTTGTTGCTAACGAGCACCGAGGGAATCAGCATCCTATCGGACACACTAGAGGTAGACCAAGTACCTGGGCTCTCACGTCATTGGGAATCTTGTTCACCACCCTCAGAATGGCGACCTGACTGGATGGACCGTGACAGAACTGAAGCGAAGGAAACTGCAGGTCGAATATATATAGACACGACTCTGTGTTTAGCTTCCTTAAAGGCAATCCTCTCACGAGTGCGCAGAGACAAGACCTCAAATTCAAATTTGTATCTGTTACAAGATTTGGAGGTAGCTGCATGGTCACCCCCACAATTGACACAGGTCTCCTTACCAGAACAACTAAGATCCTCATGAGAAATTCCACATGTGGCACATATCGCAGGAAACCTTTGCAATAGTCCGCGACAATTTTTACTGATATGGCCAAACTTTTTTGACAGTGATAACAACGTCTTGGACTGGGTATATATGGCTGCACCTTTAAAGATAGCCAAGCAACCTTAATGGAAAACTGAAGCTGAGTGGCATCGAAAGTCAACAAAAGGGAGGGTGTGGCAAAAGGAGACCATCAATATTCTTACAAAATCTTTCAACTTTTATGACACCATGGACCTTCAGTTCCTCAAGAAGTTTTTCTTCAGAGTATCGGAGCAACTCTTTCGAGTAGACCACTCCACGAGATTGGTTGAAAGTGGGATGTGGCGAGCACATAACAGAGGCCCCAGATACTGCAGACAGAGCACAGAGTCGATCTCTCTCTTCTGGAGAGGTGACTTCCACAAGGAGGCTCCCATCCTGTTGTGATGACATTTTTGGTTCCCTTCCACAAGCAGGAAACAACAGTCCTGTACACCTCAAAAATATCCAAGTCCGCCACAGGGACACCCTCCACAGCACGGATCACCAGGTATCAAGCAAATCGGGCTGGTTCATAAAAGCTAGACAAGACCTCACGTGGGGACAGAACGGTACGAGTAGGACCAGACACCCTACAGGACTTTGAATGAGTCAGTCGTTCGTATGGTTCTAATGTGGTATAAGCGAACCAGTATCAAAAGATGGAGCCTTTACATTAGATGGGTCATAGGGAAGTCCAGGGGCAGATATATGGTCATCATCCTTCAGGCCATTTGGGGAACTGGTTGAACAATCCATTATAAGACGCATATGACTTCATTCCCCCCCCCCCGCCCACCACGGAGCCCAACAGGGGGAGGCCATATGTCAGAGACAGTAACACTGATGACCCCAGGGGTAGCAGAGGAGTATACGCAGGTAACCACTGGGGGACCCAGACAAGGGTGACTCCAGGACGATAGGAGCCACCAGGCCCCCCAGTGCCAACTTGACCCTAGCCAACGCATTACCAGCCGATTGACCTGGTCGGGCCCAACGAGGCTGCCCATGTAGCCAGAATAAGAGACCAAAGGGGTGTATTGCTAGCTGCAGGGCGCACAATACAGCATCGCTCAACCTCCATGACACCCGTCTCCCAGCACTACGGGACGCCACGCACGGCAAACACGTGGGGAGGCAACAGTCACGTCCCAGATGGCAAATGGGCGGGGACTAACATCACCAGCAGGCCTCCTCCACCAGTGATGTAGGGGGAGCTTGGTCCAACGAGGCTGACAAATGCCGAACCCTACAAAGGTAGGCATGTCTGCAAAGTAGGTGGCATTGCCAGCCAAGCTTCAAGCCCCGCCATCACGTCAAGGTGACCCCCTGCAGCGGGGACCAAATTCATGAAGAGAAAGTAAAATGCCATGATGCCGGGCAGTGTCATATGCCTTCTCCAGATCGAAGAAGACTGGAGAAACCCTCACAGACAGAAAATTCCAAGGACAGTAGTGCATCAACGGCACATCACAATTTTCGAAAACAATTTTGGGCAAGAGACAAGAATCACTTCTCTCCAAAAGCACACAAACGTAACATTGACCATCTTTTCCAGAAATTTATATATACAAGAAGTCAGAAAAGCCGGCCGATAATTCGTCGCCTGTAGGCGGTTCTTACCTGGTTTGGGGATTGGAGCAAACAGAGCAACACCCCAACAAGCCGGAAACTCACCAGAACACAAGATCTTATTATATAATGAAAGCCAAAAAAAAAAAGGACTCATCAGACAGGTGACATAAAAAGGCATAAGGAATATCATCACAACCAGGAGAGGAATCATGACTGCAAAAGAGCCACCTAGAGTTCAGAAATAGAAAATAAAACATTGTAAGACTCTCCCCAAAAACATGCAAAACTGACACCATGAGACTCTAGGTGCCGACAGTGGCAAGCTGAAGGTGTATCTGCATCCTTCTGTGACACACTGGCAAAATTATCGACAAGCAACACTGCAACAGTGAAAGGATCAGTCACAGGTCCACATGCTGAAGATAAAACAGGAGGGGAGGGAACAGTAAATTTTCCCGAAATTTTCCTTACCCAGTTCCACACCTGAGTGATGGAAGTCCTCGAACTGATGGAGGAAACATAACCCTTCTAGCATGAATGCCTGGCCTCCTTTAAAACCCGCTACCTATGAGCTCGTGCCCTCTGATACGCCACCAAATACTGAGGATCCCCAAGGTGATGACAAGGTCGAGAGAAGGCAACTCAATTGTCCATCAAGGAAATGGACATTTAGGAAATTGACCCCTCGTTCTTGGAATAGATAAAAGGGCTGCTGAGTGCAACAAGTCACTGAAATATGATGCTGCCTCAGGAAGAAAGCCAAACACACTGACAAAAAGGGAAGTGGAACATAATTCCCTGATATGTGGCCAGTCAGCCTTATCCAGAAGCCTGCAAGGAAGACATGGCTGAGGTTCACCTTCACTAGCATTTAAGAATAATGGAAAATGGTCACTGTCATATAGGTATGGCAACACATCCCAGGTAAAATCTAAAACAGCATCAATTGAGCACAAGGACTAATAAACTGCAGTTAAAGTTCCAGTCTGGCTATGAAAATAAGTCATTTTATCAGAGCTGAAAATGCCCAACTCCTCATCTTCCACTAAAGAGGCCAGCATGACACCCCAAGGGTTGGCCTCACTGTTTCTCCATAGTGGATGGTGACCATTCATATCTCCTAGTAAGAGAAAGGGAGAGAGACAACCACGAATAAGGCATTCCAGATCCGCCCTTTCAACAACAGCACTAGAAGGAAGATAAAGACTGCAAACTGTATAATGCCGACATAAAAATATCTGGACAGCAACAGCCTGCAGGGGAGTGGAGATGTCCAGATGATTGTATGTGTCAGGGGGAAAATGAAAAATGTACACCTATGAATGCTAGGAATAACTGTCGAGTCGATTATCACGAGAGAATCGACTCGTGAAATCATGTAGCGATTTCACTGTGTCGGGAAGCCGACATGGCTCTCCTCAGGCAGATGTAAGCAGACACACAGCTGTAACAGGTGTGGATACAAGTACACCTGCTGGACGTGAGTTTAGGGTGACACAAGGACAGAAGAGAAAGAACAGGGAGCCTGATGTTAGCTCCACATATAGCTGCAGACAATAGGTATGGGGAGGTGGAGTAAAGGAAGGAAAGTTGAGAGAAAGTAAGTGAAAGCTGAAGAGAAAGTAAGAGAGAGTAAGAGGAGTGGTGTCAGGGTAGAGGTCAGGCAGGGAATGGGAACCCATGTTGACACAGCAAAATCTACTGTGGGAAACATGCTGACCTCTGCATCCCGCTGACCTCTGCATTTACTATCGTGGGAAACATGCTGACCTATGCATCCCGCTGACCTCTGCAAAATCTACCATGGGAAACATGCTGACTTCTGCATTTGCTCGAGCCTCTTCGATGGATGATGTGCGAATGACGTGTGGATGAAGGTGGTGGATGAGTGGGTGAAGCCGTCACCCACCTCGCAACCATGTGAACTGCTGGTGAACATCGGCAACTCTCGAGGCCGGGACAGCAAGGGTAGAGGGCATGCAGTATCAGAGGTTGAAGTAACGTCGTGGCGAGGAGACGTGAGCTCCGGGCAGCGGAGACGTCAGGGAGGGTGTAACCAAGTCGCTACGAGCGAGAGGAAGCAGTAGTTCCAACGACTGACATCTGCTAACTGTAAGTAGAAGTACAAGCTAGTGTAATCGCGGGTACAACTTGTGAACAGCAGTAATATCTATCGTCGTCGGGACTAGTAGAGAGGCTCCTAGTTACTTAGAAAGAAACGAGAGAAGATTTTAATAATTAAATATGTTTATTGTATTAAGTGGTAAGATACTAATGTAACAGTGTAACATAATCTAAATAAGTGAATAAAAGAGAGTGCTTTAATTATAACAGTACTAGTATGTATTTAAAGGATTAAAAATATAAGGTTGACTTTAAAGCCCGGAATAGAAGAGTGCTTTAATTAATACAGTGTTAGTATTTAAGTGAATTAAGTGTAGATGAGTAAGTGCAGGGGTAATAAACGGTATCCAGCACGGAACATTTAATTGAAGTGAAAAGAGGTGGGAAAATACCTCATGATTTTCATGTGTGTAAATATATTGTAGATAATATTTTGATAATTAAAACCTAGAAAAACCATATCATTTTCATTTCTTCCAGTTCCCAGTTCTGAGTATATATGAATAGTGAACATCGAAGTCGCGCATGACAGTGTCTATTGTTTCACGCTACCAAAGTAATAAATAAGGGAGGATAATATTCCCAGGGTAAATACCATTGCTGTATTCAGGGGGGGCACGACAAATAGTGACAGCGCTGGGACAGTTATTTTAATTATTACCAATAACAGAGTTGGGAATAATTAAAGGAAATAACTTAATGGAACTGGAACGAAGAAATAGTGAATAGTGAATATTTTTTCTTTTAATTTTTTCTGCAAATGAGTCACTCCGATTGGAAAGGCGACCCTAACCCAGTAAAGAAATTACTTGATTCAGACGATTCTGACTCTGTTTCTGACGATTCTGACATAGAAGACTCTGAAGACTCTGACACAGTGAGTACACCACCTAATGATCCTACCGCTTCGGGTAGTGTTGGAACCACTACAGGGAGTACAGGGGGAGATATTGCACAGTTATCGAAGCAGCTGACACAGGCCATCTCAGATAATAGTAAGAATCCCATGCAACAATTGGGGGCTATGAAATATTTTTGTAGTTCAAAATTTCGCTCCTCAACGGAATATCCGGGAAAACGATTGGAGCCAGACGTTATCATCTGGTTACATGAAATAGAGATGAGGACCGATGATAATAAGAAGTGGACTACAAAAGGGAGAATGGAAGTGGCTAGGACATTTTCACTCGGTCCTGTGCAAGAGATTATGGAGATTTTAATCCGGGAATCTCATGGGGACTGGGATTTGTTCAAAGCTAGTGTGCAGGAACAATACTATACAGAAGAGAGTCTAGAGATATTACACCGGGAGTTACTTGCGGTAAAAGGGAACCCCAGGGAAACTCCACTTAACGATTTCTACAGGTTACAGAGTCTGGGGGATGAGATTGTTAGATTACGTGCAAGTTTTCAGGATTCAGTAAATCTTTTCATTACCAATAATTTTTTGGAAATGTTTCCTAAACAATATGTTGCACAAATCCCCCAGAGCCGATACAATAACCCAGTAGAGATAGCGAAGGAGGGAGTCAAGTGGGCAGAAAAGACAAATTCGACTCTGTCAGAGGACAATGTACTCAAAGAAAAGAAACAGGGAACGATTGCTAGTGTCAACCCAGCAAGCAATGCAAGTGCATCGCCAAGGCCAAAGGTTCAGCCGAACACTGGGGCGAGGAATCGTACGAGCGCGAGTGGGCCAGTTCAGTGTGGCTCAGAAACTCATCAGGGCTCACGAGGTGCAAGTTCCCGTGCTAATTTACCTGACAATAATGATTGCCGTCGGAGTGGGAAGCCAGGGCACTTCGCTAAACGATGTCGTGCAGAAAGGCCACTGCAAAGGGGGAAATATGATAATTTGTCACAGGAGCAGAGGAAAAGGATCAGATGTTTTCGTTGCTCCATGACGCGACATAGAGCTGAGCACTGCGGAGTCCATGTAGATAATCCCGGACAGCCAGTAGCTAGGTGTAAGGAGTGTCAGAGTACCACACATAGTTCAGCTCAATGTAACTGGAAGAAGACTAAGTCACCCGATGAAGAAAAAAAAAGCCGGAAGAATCGAGCTGGGGAACTTAATAACTGTCACTACAAGTGATGAGGTAGCGAAGTTGGTGGTAAAAGACATGTGCGGGAATTTACACTGTGAGATACTTCTGGATACAGGAGCTTGTAAATCTTTGATTAGCCAATGGACCTATGAAACTGCGTCAGAGCCAGATACTAATCTCCAACCTTATCGAGGCGGTGGTTTGGTGTCCGCCAGCAGTGATGCAATGGACATATTGGGATTGGTCAATTTCCAGGTACAATTAGGTGATAAAAAATAAAATCAATAATTTGTGGTAGTGAGAGAACTACCCTCAGCCGCTTCCATAATTTTGGGAGTTGATTTCATATTCGCACATAGCTTAAGTATCACTGCCAACCCGCTATGTATAATGGTCGGGGAAGAGGAACGTGATTTGGTGACCGAGGGAGGGAGTGTTTCTCGCGTAGAGTTCAATCCTTCTTTTGTGATAACTAAACCAGTTCCTCCATCCGAAGAAGAGGATTTTGTGACAAGTCATTGTGTCACGAATGAGACAGACATTCTGGAACCTTACACATACGGAGCAATAACGTTAAAGACAGCGTTAAGTGGGTGGGAGGTAGAATTGTTTATGCCAAACACTGGTAGTTCAATTGCGGCAGTGTTGTGGCCAGGTATTGTAAGGCCAGTGGATAATGGGGCAACTGGGGAAGGGACATGTATCACCGTCGCGTATGCGAATTTAACCCCTGACAGGATATTTATAGATGGGGAATATAGGGTAGGTACTGTATCCCCTTATGAAGAAGTCAGGTGGGGAGAGGATCAAGTGAGTCAAAGGGAAGAGCAGATCACTAGTGTAGTGAGTGAGGATAGACTCAGGAAACTGTACACGGAGGTAGATCAGATGACGATTCCTTCAAGCCAGGAAAATGAAGCATTAAAAAGGCTAATAAGGACACACCCAAATGTTTTTGCATTACCCGAGGACCCACTTACTACTTCACCATACTTTTATCATCACATATGTGCGGATGGTCCGGTAGTGAACCGTAGGCCATACCGTATACCAGCGAAGTGGCATGGTCAAGTACGTAAGCAACTTGAAGATTTACTTAGACAGGGGATTATCAGGCCTTATTCTTCACCACTAGTTGCAGTAGTTTAGAAGGATGGTAGTTTGCGGATCTGCTTTGACTTTAGACATTTAAATAAGCAGATAGTTACAGATCCTTACCCTTTGCCCAATTTTGAGCATATTCTTTCACAGTTAGGTGAGAATAAGTACTTCAGTAATCTAGACTTAAAGCAGGGTTATCACCAGATATCTTTGGATGAGGAGTCTAAGCCCCTCACGGCTTTCTCCTCACCTGAGGGGCACTGGGAGTATTGTAACCTTCCTTTTGGATTAAAAGATGTGCCGGCTTCTTTCCAGCGTATAATCAATGAAGTCATGATCGGTATCACGGGAAAGATAACCCATACTTTTTTGGATGACATTATTATTTACGGAAAGGCGTTTGATGCTCATGTTCATAACCTAGATGAGGTCTTGGGACGTCTAGAAGGGGCAAAGCTAACTATTAAATTGCTGAAGTGTAGTTTCTTTAAACAGGAAGTATCCTTTTTAGGCAATGTCATCACTACAGAGGGATTACGTCCTCAGCCAGAGAAAATCCGTGCAATCCAAGATATTGCGGTTCCCAGCACTTTGAAGGAACTCCAGAGTTTCTTGGGGTTGGTAAATTATTATCGCCGGTTTGTGGAAAATTTTTCCCAGATAGCGTCACCACTCACGAAACTTACTCGTGGGAAGAAGGACGTAAAGAGCATGAGACAGAGCGTGGATCGGAATGCGGAGGCAGACAGCACGTTCTGTGAACTTAAGCGAAAGTTAGCGGAAGATGTATTGCTAGCTTTTCCTCGTTTTGATAGACCTTTTGTGTTAACTACGGACGCCAGCGGTATGGCGATTGGCGGAGTTTTGCAACAGAAGGACGATCAAGGGTTCCTTCGGCCATTAACCTTTTTCAGCCATGCTCTAAATAAAGCAGAGTTCAACTATGCTACGATTGAGCAGGAAGCATTGGTATTGGTTTAGGCTTGAAGGTGAACAGACCACTTATTTTGGGTTATGAGATATTGATTCAGACCGATCATCGACCTCTTACTTGGTTGTTTAATGTAAATGCGCCTTCAGGGAGGATTGCAAGGTGGCAAATTCAGGTAGCCGAATATGACACCAAGGTTGAATATTTACCAGGGCAGCAGAATACTGTAGCGGATGCTCTATCCCGTTTGAGAACGACTCAGTCTAATGACGAAGATGAAGTTGCACTACTTGTGAGTTCAGGCGCTGTGGAAGTAGACACAATAGATTGGGATGTCACTGAGATAAGGCGACAACAAGATTCACACCCAGTTAGGGGTAAATTAAAGAGTTATTTGGGGAATGAGACCACAGAGGTACCAAAATTGCCAGCAAAGTTGGACTGCTTTCATTTGTTGCCAGACGGTTTGCTCTATAAGAAGGAGAGTCGGCCATTTGGCATAGGGGAAGTATTCCGAATTGTAGTCCCAGAAGATAGCGTTCACTCTGCACTTAGACTTGCTCATTGCTTACCGTTATCTGGTCATGGTGGAATCAAGATTACTTTAACTCGCACGAGACGGTTTGCATACTGGCCCCAGATGGAGAGGGATGTCGTGGAATTTTGCAAACAGTGTACCCAGTGTATACGTTCGAAGCATTCGGGGGACGCTCCAAGCCCGCTTCTCCATTTCCCCGATATCACTGCACCATGGGTCAGATGTCATATGGATTTGATTGGTCCACTAAATAGATCAGAGGAAGGGCATTATTATGTCTTGACTTTCATTGATGCGATGACTCGATTTCTTATCGCGGAACCATTAAAGTCTAAGTCTGCCGAAGAGGTGGCTAGGGTGTTTGTGGAGCGAGTTATTTGTGTTTACGGAACTCCACAACAATTAGTCACTGATCGGGGAACTGAATTTGTTAACAAAGCGTTTCAGGAATTTGTGCGCTTGTTGCACATAAAACATGTGAACATTACTCCTTATCACCCATCCTCTAATGGATTGGTGGAAAGGGCAAATGGTACTGTTACTCAGATGATATGTATCATGGTGGAACAGAACGCTAATCATTGGCATAGGATGGTACCAGTTGCTATGATGGCCTATAACACTGGATATAATCGGACTATCCGTGATTCTCCTTACTTCTTATTGTTTCTCAGAGATCCACAGATGCCTTATCATGTAGTGCAAGACCCATCTTTGAAGTACAACCTTGAGGATATACCTAATTTATTTGCCGCCATGGCAACAAAGGTTTTCGAAAGATGCCAGGACTTTCTCGATCGTGCGAGCACAGAAAATGAGAACAGAAGGGCAAAGAGATGTGTAATAAAACCACTTTTGGTCGAGGACTGTGTCTATGCGAAGACTGTCTCTACCAGGGGGGTGGCAAGGAAATTGCAACCTTTGTTTTCAGGACCCTATCGTGTAATTGATCGAGTAAATGATGTTGTCATCAAAGTTCGTCCCATACAAAGGGGGAAAGTAACCACTTTACACACTGACAGGGTGAAAGTTATCCCGGAGGAGTGTATTACTAGGAACCAGAATCGTAATGCGAGAATGGCTTATCCTATTCATGAAGGTGGGGAGACTAGGGATAAAGGGGAAAATGAAGGTGAGGAAATAAATGAGGAAGAATGTATCCCAGGGCCTGTAATTGACCTTAGTTTGCCTTCTCCACAAATAAGTCAGGCTATAGGCAGTAGTGCAACTGGCAACTCGGCGAGTGCACTGGGTACGAGTCATGGGCAAGTGACAGCTGACTGTCTAGGCCAGACATCACCTCCCTCACCACATTACGCCACACCTCACACTCCACCACATTGCAGATACAGTTTGAGATCACATTCTAGTGTCCCAGACTATCCGTTGTCTATGGACAGACCTATTGAGTATCAGACTGCACAAACAAAATCACCTAATGTAACTGAAACACAGACTGATGTGACTGGGGAAGACACAGGAGACAGGTAGCTTTTTACTAAATGAATAAACGAGTCAGGTGAACTTGTGGTTATAGTTTTACGAATCTCTTGCAGATGATTGCTTGGGTTTGGGTGAGTCCATCCCAATTGGAATCGATAGGACCACAAGAGGAGACACCTGCCAACTTGGGATTGGTGTTTTCACCTGCGGGTC
>JAGKTI010019525.1:0-16925 GCA_018397915.1 Birgus latro | reverse complement strand
TTAATTAATGTAAATAGCTTAATACAAACAATTTAACAATTCAGTTTAATTAAAATAAATTAACTTAATCCAAATCACTTAGTCTAAATAATTTAGCTTAAAAACACATTAAAGTAAATTGATTAGTAATATATAGTAAACTATAATAAACCTTTAAATTAATTAAACAAAAAGAAAATAACATCAGTTGTACATAAAAATATTAATAAAAATATTAATCTACTATGAAACTTTATATGGAAAAAAAAACTTATTCTCTAAACAGTGTATAGTCCCTGGTCACCCTGGTACAACTGGAATCAATCTTTGAGTTAGAAGAATAAACTCCAGGCCAACACAAAGATGAAAGTAAATCCCATGTCTTTCAGTGAAGGGTAAAAGACACTCTGCCTCTCATCCAACCCAGGCCACCACATATCAACTTTGGTGGTGCAAGAGTGAGAATGGTAAGTCCAAACTTGTGGGAGATCAAAATGAAGCAGTTGAACCTTTTGTATGTACTATATAACTAATACCAGGAGGGAAAAAGAGGCGGGCATAAGATTCCTCCCCCTTTAAGTCCCTAAATGTAATGAAGGTGACAAAATCATATCCTGGAAGCTGAGTCAGTAGGAGCAATGTCCCAGGCCAATGAGTCGGCAATCCTGTTGTCCACTCCTCTGATGTGCTTGAAGTTGTAGTGCCCACCTTAAAATCCTCTGATTCTTGCTCTTCATTTTATTAATAAAAGTTAATAGGTTGTGGTCTGTATATACATAGATGGAGGGATGATGTTGAGGGAGATAGCATTTAACCTTCTTACTGGCAAACACCAGGGCCAAACACTCCTCCTCAATGGGAGAATAATTCTTCTGGTGTTTCTTCAACTTCGCTGAGAAGTAGGAGACTAGATGAAGAACGCTGTCATCTGGGTTGGGTTGAAGCAGTATGGCTCCCAATCCTCTTTCTCTAGCATCTATCTGCAGGTGATAAGGCAGGACAGGATCAGGGGAATAAAGCACTGGGTGTGAGGAGATTAGATGCTTAATAGCTTCAAAAGCAGCAGTACAAACAGGGCTCCATATAAACTTTCTCTTAGAACTGGTCAAGTTCGTGAGAGGAACCGAAATGGTGGAGAAATTCATACAGAATCTTCTGTTAAAACCCACAATTCCTAAAAATCTCATTACTGATTTTCTATCTGTAGGTTGTGGGTATGAGATAATTGCTTCTATGTTGGCATCTTTAGGGCGAGCCACATCCTGGCCGGCCACATAACCCAAATAATTTACTGTTCCCGGCCAAAACATGACTTTGCCAAATTTACAGTGAATCCTGCAGTAGAAAGCCGCTCAGAGATATTTTCAAGTTGATGTATATGTTTCTCCCAAGAGTCTGAATATACTACAATGTCATCCAAATAGGATTCTACCCCTTCTAGTCCATTTAGGGTTTGTTTTCATTGTTTTGTTTTTGTTTTTGAAGGCTCCAACATGCTTGCATGCGCCAGCCTTGGTCACCTAATGGTGGCTCTCTATGCTGCTCGATCTATGGCAGCCTCCCTGTTCAGTCCCTTAACCCTGAGGTCACACTTAATGACCTCGTCCCATGTCTTCCTCGGTCTGCCCCTCACAACCCCTCCCCCATTATTAACATTTCTCACCTTCTGCACCCAATTATCATCCTCCATCCTCTCCACATGCCCAAACCATCTCAGTTTACCTCTCCTCATCACAACACCAATACACTCCAGTCCCATCCTACCTCTTAACTCTTCCATCGTAAACCCAGCCCCCCCAGCCTTTGCATGCAGGGATGCACTGCACATCCACCTAATCATTGTCATTTCTGTACGTTTAGCCTGAGAATAACCTCTTCCTGTACTGCCCAGGTCTCACTACCATACAGCATCACACTCCTAATACATGCTGCATACAAAGACCCCTTAGCACATAGAGAGAGTCCTTTCAATGTCAGGAGAGCCAACAGCTCCCTGAACTTCTTCCAACCACTTCTCACCCTAGCAACCGAGCTAGCTTCAGCCCCACATCCAGCACATAATGTCTCCCAAATAACAAAACTCTTCCACACACTCAGGAAACTCACCAGCAAGTTCAATCCTTTCACGCCTAAAATCTCCACCGGCTCTCCCCAACACACCGCAGACATAAAATCAGCATTATCTCGCAGTCTATCTCTAATACCATTACATCTCTTGTGCACCCATTTATCACAAACACTGCACAAGATGGAATTACTTCCCACACCTTTCTGGAAAATTGCACATGGCCACTCTCCCTCTTCTTTGACTGCACTGCCACCAACCTTAGATATCATCACTTTTGTTTTATCTGCATTTACCCTTAGGCCCTTGTGCCGCATACCATCTCTCCACTTCCTAAATCTTTCCTCCGCCCCCCTTTCATTCTCTGCAATCAACACCAAATCATCAGCATACAACATTTCCCATGGGAGTCCATCTCTGAAGTCATCTGAGAGAGCTTCATGTACCATGATAAACAACAAGGGACTCAAAACTGACCCCTGATGCACACCAACATTCACGGAAAACTCATCACTCAAATCTCCATTCACTCTTACCTGGGTGCGAGCACCCACATACATGGCCATAACCACGCCAACCAACCACTCTTCCAACCCAAGCTTTCTTATTGCCCACTTCACCACCTTTCTAGGGACTCTGTCAAAGGCCTTTTCCAAATCAACAAAAACAAAATACAGTTCGCTTTTCTTTCCAACATATTTTTCCTGAAGCTGTCGAACAATGAATATGACATCAGTGGTTCCCCTGCCTGGCATAAACTCAAACTACATCTCATCAATATTCACTCTTTCTCTAATCATACCTTCTAGAACTATCTCCATTACTTTCATTACCTGATCTAAGAGCCTTATACCTGCATAATGGATAATTCTGAAAAGCCTAGTATTCCGCTAGATTGCTCTTCGATTTGGACAAACACATTCCCCGCGCTGTTTAAAAAGCATATTTTTCTTTGTTAAATATCTACACAGTTGTGTGAAACTGTGAATCATAGTAACGTCATATACCGTAATATAAATAATACAAATAGAACATGTATATATAACGTAGAGTGAATTGTTTACATTTATCGTAAAATGAAATTAAAATATCATTTATGGCACATGATGGCAACCCGACCTTTCAGTAGTGCTATATTATTTAACTTCTGCTACGTTCAGTGCAAGTTTGGTTCATAATACATAGTTTGTTCAGACTGTAAATTATGCCTAGCGGATATTTTAACTCATTCAGTCTCTAAGTGGGCAGAAATTTAGTGTTGAGTAAATACTGGGACTCAACATTTTCCTCACTCCCTTCATGCATGCCCACCACAAGGCAGTCCTGTGTTGCTCCTCATACCCTCCAAAGCAATTACTGTGCCTTACTTCATCTAATCTAACCAGACCACAAGTGGTCTAAATTGTATTATTTTAAGTACTAGTCCTCATGCGTTTGCTTTGAAAAAAAAATCTGTCGTAAAAAAAAAAAGAACACGGGACTGTCTTGCAATGCGCATGCGTGAAGGGAATGAGGAAAATGTTGAGTCCCAGTATTTACTCAACATTAAATTTCTGCCCACACAGAGACTGAATGAGCCAAAATACCCACTAGGCGTAATTTACGGTCTGAACAAACTATGTATTAAGAACGAAACTTGCACTAAAAGTTGCAGAAATTAAATAATATAAGACCACTGAAAGGGCGGGTTGCCATCAAAGATATTTTAATTTCCATTTACGATAAACATATATAATTCACTCTACGCTATATATACGTGTTCTATTTATATTACGGTTTATGACATTACTATGATTCGCAGTTTCACACAACAGTGCAGATATTTAACCCGCCCAGTCCCAACCGTTTTTTTTACCCAGCCTACCCCCCGATCCCGACCGATTTTCAACTTTTTTTTTCTTCTCAAACCTCCGCTTTTGGTGAGAAACATCGAAAATTCATAGAGAAATTTTCCTCCTGAGATTAAAAATGTTGATACAGGTGTCATTTAGCCTTACATTTTCCTTCTGTTTCAGGGTATCTGGCTAAAGAAAACGAACTATGGAAGGGTTAACTAATTCAAGCCACTTTAAATTACATATTTATTTATTTTGTACGAATTTATGTGTAGTACAAGTCTATATTGGTTTTCACACAATAATATAGGTGATAAAAGCATTGTTCACTCACCCAAAATCCCAGTATATGGCACCTTCCTCTACGACATTACCACCTCATTCACTTCTGTTTCTACCTCTAGCTTCTTTGTTTCTTTGTCCTCCACCTCAGGAATCACTTTCACCGAGAATTTCGTCATTGGAGAGACCGTGGGGCAATGTACCTTTACTGGCCAGGTTACTGCTAACAGGTGAATTGCCCAGTGTTGGGGGGGAGGGGGGTAGGTGGGGCCAGGCAGTGTCCCGCTTGGCAGCAGGTAGAGGAAGGTCTCCCACATATGCCTACCAAAAATCACCCGTGAATGTTGAAAAATGTGCACACAATGGGTCTTGCAATTGAGTGATGTATGATTCACGTCGGTGGATCTGTCCGCGGAAAAAAGTAGCGCCGTGCATCATATGTCGGTGGAACTCGGCGGGTTAACAAAGAAAAATATGCTTTTTAAACAGCACAGGGAATGTGTTTGTTCAAATCGAAGAGCCATCTAGCAGAATACTAGCTTTGAAAGCACCCCACTTCCTCTTTCCAGGGCATCATCCTTCCCTTTGCACACAATTACATTTACAATTACAAGGGCACTGAGAGGACTCTCCTTATGTGCTAAGGGGTCTTTGTATGCAGCATGTGTTAGGAGTGTGATGCTGTATGGTAGTGAGACCTGGGCAGTAAAGGAAGAGGATATTCGCAGGCTTAAATGTACAAAAATGACAATGATTAGGTGGATGTGCAGTGCGTCACTGCGAGCAAGGCCTGGGGGAGCTTGGTTTACAATGGAAGAATTAAGAGGTACGATGGGACTGGAGTGTATTGGTGTTGTGGTGAGGAGGAGAAGGCTGAGGTGGTCTGGACATGAGGAAAGGATGGGGGATGATAATTTGGTGCAGACCGAGAAAGACATGGGACGAGGTCATTAAGTGTGACCTCAGGGTTAAGGGACTGAACAGGGAGGCTGCCCGAGATCGAGCAGCATGGAGAGCCGCCATTAGGTGACCAAGGACAACACATGCAAGCATGTTGGAGCCTTCAAAAATGAAACGAAACGAAACGAATTACACTCTTCAGCCAATCATCTGGGACAACACACTCATATATACAGTACTCATATTTATCAGGTCAGTGACTAACCTCACCCCAATATTTAGGGTACAAGAAATTATTTGTTGATAGGTAGCAGGGGCATTCATCATCCCAAAAGGCATGACTATATTGAAATAAGCCAAATGGGGTTATGAAAGCCAAAATTTCCTTAGCTCGCTCTGTCATTCATCTCTGGTAGTAGCCTTTCTGCAGGTCTATAGTGGTGACAAATTTTAGTTTTGGCTACTTTATCTATTAATCATCTATTCGGGGCAGAGGATAAGCATCCAGCACAGTGACAGAAGTAACTTTTCTGTAATCGGTGCATAACCGGTAGCTACCATCCGGTTTGGGTACTAGTAGATATGGTGGAGCCCAGGGAGAGTAGCTCGGCTCAATCAGCTAGTGGTTCATCATAAAGTCTATCTCCTGCTTCATGATGTTCTGTTTGTGTGCATTCATCCTGTATGGAAGTTGTTTAATGGGCCTAGTATATGAGGAGTTTAGAACATCATCATGAAGTTGAATATTAAAAAAAACACGGTAATCTGATGTAAGTAAAGGAAATTTTGAAATTAATGACTTAACATCCTTTTTAGCCAATTCAGACAAATCCCCAAGATATTCATCAAATTTCTGTAGTACAGTATTATATTGTTGCAGGGGTTCTTATGTGGTGATGGCAAATCTACCCCATCATTTACGTCAGATTTAACATTATTAGATACTTCTTCAGAAGGGAGTGTGGTCTGGATTACCAAACATGGAGAAACTTGCTCAAGTCTGTCATGGTAAAGTTTAATTTGGTTTACATAAATAAGTTGCGCCTCTTTGTGCCTATCAGATGTCTTAACTACGTAATTTAGGTTAGAAAGTTTCTCTACTATGACATAAGGTCGTGGTGATGGCAAATCTACCCCATCATTTACATCAGATTTAACATTATTAGATACTTCTTCAGGAGAGAGTGTGGTCTGGATTACCAAACATGGAGAAATTTGCTCAAGTCTGTCATGGTAAAGTTTAATTTGGTTTACATAAATGAGTAGTGGTAGATGGCGGCAACCATCATCCACTCACTTGATGTAGTGCTCCCTACTTCTTCCTTAGCCTTTATCATCCTTTTTCTGTGCCTGCCCTCCTCTCTTCCTATTTCTCCCATCTTTCCTGTCACTTCTTATTGCTTTTCTCCTTACAGGTGGGTTTACATTGAGTGACAAGCCAAATGGTTTCCTGTAAGCCAAGAAACCATTTACAATGCTGGGTGGTAACCATACAAGCAAACCATACGTGCTCCCTACGTGTCAACAAGTAGGTTGGTGGAGAATTAGTCCCCCTCCCTGTAAAGCAAATAACTCACAGTCAAAGGGCCCCCCCATTACGGGAATATGGCGTCTGGCAATAGATAGATAAATAGATAAATGAGTTGCACCTCTTTGTGCCTATCAGATGTCTTAACTACATAATTTAGGTTAAAAAGTTTCTCTACTATGACATAAGGTCCAAAATATTTACTTTTCAAAGAGTTTCCAGGAACTGGTAAGAACACAAGAACCTTCTCACCTGGCTTGAAGTTATGGTTTTCAGACTTGAGATCATAGTGGGCCTTCTTCTTTTCTTGACTTTTTTTCAAATTCTGTAAGGCTATCTCTCTAACTAATGACATTCTGATTTTTAAGATGTTGATGTGCTCTGACACAATACGGGAAGGGTGTTCTGAAACAGTCTTAAACCACTGGTCTTTAAGAACTTTAAGAGGACCCCGTACTTGACGCCCATACAAAAGTTCAAAGGGAGAATGACTTATGATTCTTTAGAACATTCACGAATTGCAAATAGTATATCATCTATGTGCTCATCCCACTCTTTCTGTCTCAAAACAAATACTTCTTTATCATACCTTTAAATGTTTGGTGGAATCTCTCTAAACAACCCTGGGTCTAAGGATGGTAAGGAGAAGACAGTTTCCTATGAATTTCAAACTCTTTCATTACCTCACTCATAAGTTTCCAGGTGAAGTTTGACCATCTGTCGCTCTGTATCTCCTTCGGTATTCCCACTTTCGTGAAAAGATGCAAAAGCTGAGATACTTTAGTTTTAGCTTTAGTGTTCCTGAGTGGGAATGCTTCCGGGTACCTAGTGGCAGAACACATTACGGTTAGCAAGTACTGGATTCCCTTCTTGGTCTTGGGAAGTGGGCCCACACAGTCTATCACGATCTTCTCGTGATAGACTGTGGTGACAGGGATAGGCTGTAGGGGAGCAAGTTTCATTATTTGATTAGGTTTTCCTATACCCTGCAAAGTATGCAGGGGTGTGGAGTCGGAGTCGGAGTCGAGGAGTCGGACACTTTTGGCTGTAGTCGGAGTCGGTAAAAATATCTCCGACTCCAACTCCTTTACATGATCAATTCTCGTGTAAAGTACTTGGGTGCGCTGCTAGGCCAGTCATACCACTTTGTGGGAAATTCCCACATTTTTGTGGGAGAAATTAGCTTTTGTGGGAGCTCTTGTGGAAGGACATTTCAGGCACGCAATTTGTGGGATGTTTTTGTGGAAATATTGATTTAATGTGAATTTACAATATTATATACTGTACACTAATAATACGGATGAAGTAGGTGGGGGATGCCCATCATCCACCCACTTGGTGTAGTGATACCCTGTTGTTGGGGAAGCCCTACATTGAGTGGTAAACCAAATGATTTCCTGTAAACCAGGAAAGCATTTACAACGCTGGGTGGAAACCTTATAACCAACCAACAAGCGTTCCATACGTGACAACAAATGGGTTGGCGAAGAGTTAGTGCCCCTTCCCGGAAAACAACTAAAAATACGAACAAGAAATCTCAGACCAGGATTGACCAAAAGATGACGACTAAGGACCGAACAAAGGACTTGGTACGGATAGCTACATGGAATGTAAGGGGTGCAAATGATAAGGCGAAAGAGAGAGAGATTGTACAGATGCTTGAGGGTGCAAAAGTGGATGTATGTGGATTAACTGAAACTAAATTGTGAGGTGAGAGTGTGACAGAATGGCAGGATGGATGGGGTATATGCATGGGAGTAGGTGAGAATGAGAGGGCAAAAGAAGGTATGTATGTATTGTTGTGAGTAACAGATGGAAGGAGAATATAAGAGAGTATGGATCAGTTGGCTCAAGGAATGTGTGGGTAAGATTGAAAGTTGGACTACAAATGTAGGCGATTGTGTGCGTGTATGTGACAACGTAAGATCATGCAAGCAGAGTGAAAGAAGAGTTCTGGACAAATGTGGAAGCATGCTTGGAGAAGTTTGAAAGGAGTGAGAGAGTGTTTTTTATTGGATATGAATGGAAAGGTAGGGAATGAGAAGGCTGATGGAGTAGTTGGTGAGTGGGGTGTGCCTGCAGAGATGGATGAGAATGGCAGTGCTTTAGTGGACATTTGTGCAAGGAGGGGGTTGATGATAGCTAATACCCTCTTCAGGCACAAAATGATCCATAGGTATATGTGGCGAGTGATGAGAAGGGTGGATGGTGAACTGAATGAATGTAAGGCAATGACTGATTGTGTGTGTATGGATGAAAGGATGAGACAGTGTGTAATGGATGCAAGAGTAGATAGAGGTTTGGGGAGTGAACTTCCAGACCACCACTTTTTTTTTTTTTTTTTTTTTATGTGTCCGACTCTGGGCATAGGCTTCACAGCCTGCTATCAAGGCCCAGTCGTCCTCCTACAGTCTACATGTCACCACTTCGGCGCTTAACACCCACTGTCCATATTGAACACATGCTAGTTGGTGGTGGTCAGAAGCAAAGTCCAAACAAAATGGAGAAATAGAAGAAGGGAAGGACAGGAGGAAGTAGTTCTTACAAGGAGGGTAGAAAAATTACGAGGATGGAAAAAAGGTAGAATGTAAAAGGGATGTGGAGGAGCGATTGGGTAAATATAGATTGGAGCAGATGGGGGATGTGGAAGATGTGTGCAAGATATTCACAGAAGAAATCTGTGCAGCATGTCAGGTGGTGTGTGGGGTGAAGAGAAGAAGAAAGGGGGTGCAGGGAACAGCATGGTGGACTGAAGAGGTGAAAGAGGCTGTGGCACTAAAGAAGAAAGCTTATAGTGAGTGGATGAGAAACAGGGGCGTCGAAGAAGTTGAGAGACGGAGGAGAGAGTTATATGTAGAGAGGAGGAGAGGGATGAAAAGATTAGTAAGAGAGAGTAAGAAGAGAGTGGTTGAGGAATCTGGAAGGAATTTGAGTGTAAAGTGGAGGGAATGTAAGAAAATGTTCTGGAAAGAGATAGAGAGATTTAGACAGGGTGCCAAAGAAGGCAGTTGGGGGGTGAAAGATAAAAATGGTACATTACTAGTGGAGAAGGGAGAGAAGGTGAGCAGATGGAGAGAACACTTTACTGAATTGTTGAACATAGAGAATGAAAGTAATGCAAGTATAAGTGGCTGGGGAATGGCTGGGAGAAGGAGGGATGTGAGAAGAGAGGAAGAAATCATCAGGGTGGAAGTTGTGGAAGCAATGAAAAAAAATAAAATGGGGAAAGCCCCAGGATTTGATAGAGTGTGTGGTGAAATGCTGAAGCATGGGGGAGAGATAGTAAGAGAATGGATGTGGAAGATGTGCAGATTGGCCTGGGAGGAAGGTAGAGTCCTGGAGGATTGGAAGTCAGGTATAATTATTCCCCTGTACAAAGGAAAAGGGGAAAAAGAAGAGTGTGGTAATCATTAGGGCATCTGCCTTCTTAGTGTTATAGGAAAAGTATATGGTAGGATACTTATTGACAGAGTTAGGGAAATAACAGAGGAATCAGTTGGAGAAGAACAGGGATGTATTAGGAAGGGAAGAGGTTGTGTACATCAGATATTCATTCTTAGACTTTTAGTGGAAAAATTTCTAGAGAAGGGAAAGAAGTTGTATGCACCCTTCATGGATTTGGAGAAAGCATATGACAGGGTGGATAGACAAGCGTTGAGGAAAGTATTAAGGATATATGGAGTAGATGGGAAGTTGTTGAAGGCCATGAAGAGTATGTATGAGGGTGCAATGGCTGCGGTGTGTATGGCTGGTGAACTGAGTGAATTTTTCTGTTTGAAGGTTGGATTGAAGCAAGGATGTGTCATGTCTCCATGGTTTTTCAATCTGTATATGGATGGAATTATAAAAGAGATACAAGGTCGGGCAGTGGATGTTAGAGCGGCACTAGTGAAAGAGGGCAATGTTTGGAAACTCCCTGTACTGTTGTTTGCAGATGGTACTGTGTTGTTAAGTGAAGATGAAGGGGAGCTGCAAGTCTTGGTAGATGTGTTTGGGAGAGTGTGTATGAAACAGAATCTAAAGGTGAACTTAGGGAAGAGTAAAGTGATGGTCTTCGAAGGAAGTGAAGTCAGTGAATGTACAGTGAGATTGGATGGGAAGGCAATGGACAATATGAGTGCATATAAGTACTTGGGCAGTGTGATGAGTAAGGATGGAAGTTTAGAGGGTGAAGTGCTTGAAAGGGTGCAGCAGGGAAGAAAGGTTGCTGGTTCCTTGAAAGCAGTGATAAGAAATGGGGAAGTGAGCATGGAAGTGAAAATGCTACTACATGACAGTATTGTGAAACCAACTCTAACGTATGGAAGTGAAGCTTGGACTCTGTTGGAGGGACAGAAGTCAAGAGTCAGAGCAGTGGGAATGAGTTATTTGAGAGGAGCATGTGGAGTCACATGGGGAGACAGACTGACAAATGACGAAGTGAAGGAGCATTGTGGTGTGGATGTGGATGTGATAAGAAGTGTTAGGAGAAACACATTAAGGTGGTTTGGCCATGTGGAGAGGATGGAGAGTGAGAGACTGATGGGGAGAGTGAGGATGAGTGAGGGGGAGGGGGGGGGAGGGAGGGGAAGGCCAAGGATGAGATGGAGGGATGGAGTGGAGAGGTATATGACAAAGGGGGGTGTCAGCTGGGAGCAGGGCAGTGAAATGGCAGGGGACACAGCGACATGGAGGCTATTTGTGGCCACCCCCTATGGGATTAAGGTGTCTGGCAATAGACAGATAGAAGTAAACCTGAAAACATGTAAATAATGCAGTATGCTTAATACTATACTGCAGAAGAGGGGGGGGGGGGAGGGGGAGGGGGAGCAGCGTCGGAGTCGGAGTCGGAGTCGCAACCTTAAAATTTCCTGGAGTCGGAGTCGGAGTTGGAATTTTTAAAATCTGACTCCACACCCCTGCAAGTATGACAAGTTTTTACATAATGATTGATGTCTTTCTTTATACCTGGCCAATAGAAATGAGATAGAATTTTCTTGTAAGTTTTCTTTTGACCTAAATGACCTGACAAATGATCATGCACTAATTCCATATCAGGTTTCCTAATGGAGGTGGGTAAAACAACTTGAGTAGCTGACCAGGTGTCTTTGTCAGTTCTCTCAAGAGGATGATAACTGTGCATTACTACTCTATCCTGATGGTAAAAATTAGTTTTTTTTTCAGTTTATTATATTATCATCAGCCACATGCCTAAATGGAGCCAAGGTCTGTGCATTTATAAGATTCTCTTTTGAAATGAGTTCAGAGAAAAGATTATCCTGACTGAGTGGAGAGGAAGGGCCTGACGATTTCTTTGAAGCTTAAGAGCGCGTGACCGCACGCAGTGGGGAAATATGGTTATTTTTTGTCTAGCTCTTCTGTAGGACTACTGTCAGGAATGTATCTAGGAGGGCTACCTTTACTCTAACTTTTATAAGATCACTATTGATATTTACTTCTACCAGGAGAACAACTGCAGTGGAATTTAATGAATGCAATACTGCCTTCTCACCTGTACAGTGAGGTTCTTCTGTTAAAGCTGACTTACAAAGAATACTTTGGGCAGAACCGGTATCCCTCAGGATGGTGACAGGATAAGCCGGGCTTACCTTAGAGGTGGAGACAGTCCTTGGTACCTTAAAGGAAGAGAAAAGGTCAGAGAAAGCTTTAGCCACCTGTACACAGGTCACTGGTCATTCACTGGAGGGTGATTTACTAGAGGAAGACTTAGAGGCTGGGGTTAATTTATATGTTGCTGAGATCTTGCAGCTTGGGTGGTTACATGTTAAGATTGTATGTCCATTCTGCTTACAGTAAGTACAAAACTCTTCTTTCTTGTTACTCACAGATGCATTATTTGCATTACCACCATCAGACACATGGTTACAATATGACTGTGAAGACCGACTTGAGAAATTTTTAACATTAGTTGATTTTGAATTGGAAGCTTTTGTTCCATAACCCTTGTGAATTAGCGCAAAAGCTTCTACTAACGGAGCAGCCTTTGTCAGATCCTTCTCACCTTTCTCCTCCACATATGGCATAAGATGGAAGGGAAGTCTACGCTTCCACTCCTCAAGTGCCACAATGTTCAACAGATCTGAGAAGGTGGAAATATTAGAGGCATCTACCCATTTCTTAAGTCTTAATTTTTCCACAGCAAATTGAGAAAGGTATGTTTTTCAGGTTTTAGATAACTCCTAAGCTGCCTATGATAATTCTCAGGGGTGAAAGAATAGGCATCCATGATGATGATTAGATTCGCCACACGAATGTGGCACGGGCTCAGGGTGGAGAGCCCGTAGTGGTGGAACTGCAGATGGAGAGCTGGTGAACTAGCCACAGCTAGTGTTGACCATGATGTTTTAGAATAGCTCGGACGATGTAGTCTAAAATGGCCACATCGTCGGCGTGGCTCTCGCTCGTGACAAGCAGACACTCGGCGTGGCGGTCGTGGAACTGCTGACAGCGTATGTGGAGGCGGTAAAGGGATCCAAAGTTGCTCTCTTTACAAAATCATAGTTGCCTATGTTCTCCAGGTTAATAAAGGTGGTCGCAGATTTACCTACTAGTTTGGGCTGCATTAAGCAGGTCCACTCCTCCTTAGGCCATTTGAGGTGGGCAGCAGTTTTCTCAAAGTCTCAAAGGACTTTTCTGGGTCGCCTTCATTGAACAGAGGCACTAGAGAGAGACTTTTAGATAGGTTCAATGATTTAGTCTCCTTCTGAAATTTTAGTTTTTCCACTTCCATGTTTCTGCTGTCTTCCAGCTGTTTTATAAATAACTCAAAGTCAAATGACCACCCATTACGGGATTATGGTGTCTGGCAATAGATAGATAGATAGAATTTATATTTCTCAGTCTTTCTCTTTCTGTTCTCTTTCCTGTTGTAATTTCATAAGTTCCAATTCTCTTCCCTGTCCTCTTTCTCTCTCCTGGTGTTGTAACTAAAGTATCTCCAGCTCTCTCTCCTCTTTTTGTTCTCTGTCTCTCTTTGTTGCATTTCCAGATGTGATTTTTCCCATTCAAAGGCCAGATGCTCTGAAGACCACGTCCAAGCTACATCCTCCAACCTCTCACTGGGTGGAACCTCTGTTTCTATAGCAGACCTATTCATGGAAAGACTCATAGGAGTAAGTTTATCTATGGCCTCTTCTGGCAAATGTTGGAGTTGGACCAGGTGTTCTACTAAGTGTTTAATTATTTCTTTTGTTGCACTACTTCCATAAGTAATGTCAAAATGGTAAGCAATATACTTCCAGTCATCTTTTTGAAACATTTTGATTTTCAGGTTTTTCAAGGGAAGGTTGTGAACAAATCTTTAACGTTAAATTTAGTAGCTATTCTGATTATACGGAATAGTAGTAGTACTAAAGGACAAATCAGGGTAAAATGAAATAGTCACATATAGGAAAATTGTATGGCTAGGTAATGAAGTCAAAGAATGGGTAATGATTGGTTTTTGTATGGTCGGTGAAACTAGTGAGGTGTCTAACACATGAATCCTTACTAGTGACTACGATTATACTTTACTAGTGATGAAGTGTTCATAAATATGTAGGCAGGAGGACTACTTGACCCTAATCAAAGAACAGTAGTACGAATCTGACAGTGAGTGAAGAACCTAAGTAAGACCTCAAACTTACTCAAGTTTACCTGCACATTAATGAGTACTGATACATGATCCCCATACATCTGAACCCGAGAAGAGGCATGAGGAATGTGTGCACACAAAGATCCACTTCAGTCCAGATGTATAGGTTGCTGTACATTTAGGGTGATCATGTCTGGTCTACCTATAGCCCTATACTGTAGTGTTCAGGAAGAAGATTATGAGGGGTCAAACCTACTCTCAGATAAAATGAGAATGATGATTCAGGTGGATGACCAATGTGCTGAAGACTTTCAGTCACAGATGCATGATACTCAAACTACTCTAGACCCTCTGTCAAGGTTATTAATACATAGATGAGTAAGAATGAGTGTGAGAGGGAGGTCTCTTACTTATCTACCCTGCAAACAAGGGATTTAACTTCCAAATTGACCTTCATGTAATATTACCCTGCTCTGCAAACAAACTTAAAGAGAGAATGCTAGATTAGCAAGAAGCAAGGCAGTAAAACAGGTGGGACACTGTGCTTAACGAATATATTAGAAAAGGAAAAATTTATAAGCCTTCAAAGTTACTAAAGTATAAGAAATATCTATCTATCTATCGCCAGACGCCACAATCCCGTAAGGGGTGGCCATTTGACTCTGAGGGGCACTAACCCTCCACCAACCCACTTGTTGACACGTAGGGAGCACGTATGGTTTGGTTATATGGTTACCACCCAGCATTGTAAACGGTTTCTTGGTTTACAGGAAACTATTTGGCTTGTCACTCAATGTAAAGCCACCTGTAAAGGAAAGAAAAGCAATAAGAAGTGACAGGAAAGATGGGAGAAATAGGAAGAGAGGAGGGCAGGCTCAGAAAGAGAATGATAAAGGCTAAGGAAGAAGTAGGCAGCACTACATCAAGTGAGTGAATGATGGTCGCCACCACCTACCACTAAGAAATATACGGACAAATAATAAACACTATTCGATACTCCTCTCCCACCTTCTATAGGAGTCTCTTTAGTAAACTGATCCTGGACAGGCCCCCAATACGTTACGATCTAGGGTGCGTTACAACTTTATCTTTGGAAGATCCATTAACTTAGGGGTATGAGGACCCTAGACCCCAACACAAAGTTAGATGGATGAGAATGAATCTTTAAGATACCCTAAGTACTTTTTAGTCTTATTCTTTTCAAAGTTATTTTAGGTTTTCATTTATCTTTTTTAATTCAACTTACTTTCTTTAAGTGTGGTTATATGTAAAGTCAGGGAAAGTTCCGCATTACCCACTGTTGGTAGTCAATGAATAGAAACGAAGCAACAGCCAGACCCCATATGTTTGATAACTGAGTGGGATAGAGGGTGGCTGGGGGTGGGAGGGTTTGGAGAGTTGCTCAAGTCACTGTATCAATAGCCAATGATAATGCGTCCGACATATTCTCAAAGTGCAAAAGTGGTGTGTTGTTTGTATGGCATCACACTGTTCTCTGAGTCTGTCTACATTACTGCATATACTGTATAATACATGTTTGCTGTTAAAGGTATGCATCTTTGCTTTTGTTTTGTAATGTTCAATTGGAATGATAATTACAGAGACTAATCTTATAATTATGACCTCCCATGTCATTCTGTCTAAAGGAAAACGAAAAGTCTATTAATCGCTCATATATATATTTTTTAAAATTATACACTACCCTAGGCTCTAAGTTCGAGATGAATAATTACCAGAATAACACTGGAAATATTTGGAGGTGGATGTTTATAGTGAGATGACAGAAGAGGGAATGAAGGCATTCAAACCTCTGTCCAAACCCAGCAGACTTCCATAACTTTCCTGACAACACTAACTCTACAGACATCTACGTAATTTTTTTAAATAGTATGCTAGCAACATATTGTCATCTACCCCTACTAAATTAACTCAACCACACCATCCAAGTCATACATTGCAGACTTACACATGATTCCCAACCTACCACCAAACCCTCCTCCACCCCCAATCCCCCGCCTACCCCTCCTTCACACTCACAGTTGTCAGACACATGAGGTCTGATTGCCACTTCACATTCACCTGTCTCTCACCAGTGCTTCGAGAGGTGAGTAATGCGGAACTTTCCCTGACTGTACCTTAATAATCACCTTAACCTACTAAACTTGGACAACTACCAAAGATACAAGAGGATAATACTGAACTGTATTTATTAGCTTTAAATTAAATCTTATTTAAATCAACTTAATCCACTTCAATTTACTTAATCCAGTTTAATTAATGCAAATAACTTAATTCAAATAATTTAACAATTCAGTTCAAATAACAATCCAATTCAATTCAAATAAATTAACAATCCAAATCAATTACTATAAATAATTTTATTTAAAAACACATTAAAGTAAATTAGTTTGTAATATATAATAAACCTATAAATTAATTAATTAAACCAAAAGAAAATAACATCAGTTGTACACAAAAATATTAATCTACCAATATGAAACCTTATACAGAAGAAAAAAAAAACTTATTCTCTAAACAAAGTATAGTTCCTCGTCACCCTGGTACAATTGGAATCAATCTTTGAGGTAGAAGAATAAACTCCAGGCCAACACAAAGATGAAAGTAAATCCCTTGTCTTTCAGTGTATGGCAAAAGACACTCTGCCTCTCATCCCAGCCAGACCACCACACATCAACTTGTGGGAGACTTGGGAGGTAAACTATGGTCAAGCCAGCTGACGAGACCTCATGTAAACACACAAAG